>SSSL01000136.1:0-35941 GCA_008086715.1 Sitobion miscanthi
TTTTTACGGCTATTGTAAAAAAATAAAATGATGTTTTCGAATACGCAATGGAAAATTATAAATTAATAATAAATAAAGAAATACATTGTGTAATATTGATTCCCAATCAACAACTGCCGAATATTTTTGGGGTGAATTGTTTTTTTTTTTAAATGATCTCTTTTTTTGTCTAAATACCAAATTGGATACCACAAATGCCTATAATTAGTAATTACTTTGTTGTGGCTTGTCGCTTTACCACATAGGAGTATCCTATAGAAATATAAGTTTTATTATTTTACAATACAATAGGCAGGTATAGTTATCTACTTATTAAACCCTGAAAAAGGGTACCCATCCACTGTGCATTTTAGGTTACAGAACATTGTGGCGATGTATGATATAAGTTTCAATGCTATAACATCGCACCTCGACGTTACCAAAACATAGTGTTAACGGTTTAATTTTACAAATATTTTAAGTTTACATAAAAACATCCCAGAAACGTTGACGTTTCAACATCTCTGAAAAAAGTTGCTGTAACAGTACAACAACAGGGTAGTGATGTGATGGAAAACGATTTATATTTTTAATAATAATAAATATATTATAATAACAAATTAATATATACTATGATTACCTATCTTATTAAATTGTTGTCTGTTGGTATTAATATTTAAATTGTTTTGTCTCCTACATTGAAAATATTATGTTTATAATAAATAGGTACATACTATTGTGTTACCTACATCCTACATGCAATAAAATATATATTATAATATATTATTGAAACTTGAGAGTATTTTTTTTGTTCATTTTTATCATAATCTATTATATTATAGTTTAATATTTCACGAGCTACCTACCTAATTAATAAATAATAATATAATGTGCATTCAACAATATATGCAATATTTGTGTCACGTTTAGGCCATTGGAAGGTATGTTATCAAAAAATAGGTAGCCTCTAGCAGTAGCTGCGCTTGAATTACCTATCTAAATTTCTTAGTTTAAATGAATTATGCTGGACGTAAGTAGATACCTAAATTTGCTATGTTATGTATTTTATGTTTGTACGATGGTGACTAGAAAATATACAGTTATTATAGGTAGTATAGGTAGGTACACATGTTAAGTATTTTTTTGACATTAAATAGATCACTAATTTTCTTTTTTCTGAGATATATCAGAAAAATAAATATATTTGAAATACATAGATAGGTATAGGTACCATATCTACGTAATATCATTTGTATTTATAGTAGGTAGCATGAACCATGAACTAAGATAGTTAAAATTTAAATTAACTGCTATCTTAGTTCATGCTTAAAACCAATGAAAAAAAAAAATATAAATAATATCAAAATTCATATAACAATAATACATAAAAGTGTTTTTAAAGTTGAAACAATTTTATTTTTATATAAAAATATATAATGTGTTATCAATGTATAATGTAATATTAAGACGGAATAACTATTATAATATTAAAATATTAAAAAAAATTGTATTTAAGTATAACATAATCACGTACGAACGCATAGAAGGTGTAGCAGATAGATACGTGCAGACTTTTAGACCGTTCAGTTATTAGACTCGACGTCGAAGTCTTCCGAGTCCATCAACCATATAGATTTATATATTCAATATTATTATTAAAATACACAAATTAAAAAAGAAAAATATCAATTTATTTTTTAGAAAATATTAAATATAATATACAAAATATATTAAAATAAGTATGAAAATCAAGAAATGTGCACTGTGATTGACGAAATATGCATTTTAAATTTTAAATTTTTAACCTGGCCACTGTTTAGCTTGAATTTTTTTAGCTTCAGTGTTCTATAAATCGAGAGCATAATATAGAATAATATACAACTCCAACAACTTCCGAGCTCTAATTATAACATTTAAAATACTATACTCATCATCACCAATTATTTTAATTTATATTTATTATTTTGAAATATTTTTGAATCATTAATGCATTATTATTAATTTCTATACTACGATAATTTCTGTACTACCTGCAGTGGAAAAACAATTAAATATGTATATAAAAACTTAAATTTTAATTTTAAATACTCGATATTGAATCTAAAATTCAAAAAAAACAAAATAATAAAACTAATTGCTTGGTTATCGCATTTATCATCTAAACTTCAACAAGCCCAGCAATATTGTTCCCAATTCTAAAGATGAAGTCGACATCTCAGAAAAAATGATTGAAACATTAAACACACAATCCCGGCCTAAGGCTAGCATCCGGAGCATTATTTAGATCCAGTCCAATTTTCAGCACACTCAATATTTCCCATACGCCGTCTTTATTTCTAATGTGAAAAAAAATGCCATGCTTTTAACAAGAAGTCGAACTCAGAGGAACCACGCTGTCCACTTAAGCATCGAAGCCGAACTTCAAAACTTTATTTTTGGTTTTCTAGGGCCACGAGACTCTAAGACACTATCTCCTTCGTGGATCATAAATGATGAATATAAATATAAACGTTGAATTTTCATGTGTGCAGGCACCTACTTATGAGTTATAATAAACTAATATCATAATATTTGTATAGAACATTATATCACTTGAATAAGTAGGTATATTAAAGTTACCTGTAAGAATAACAAACTTAGAAAAAAAATCCTATGGAAAACAAAACCAACTTTATATCTGTAATTTATAAATATTAAATCCATTAAGTTTGTTGGTAATTATGTTTATTATTCTATAAACTAGATAGTTATAAAGTCATATAGGTATGATGTTAAATCAAAGATTTTTTTTTAATACCCAATACCCATATTATGTTATTATTAGGGCTCAGTTCAATTTTTTTAACATACTGTATGGCGTATGTCAAGTACAACCACAAAATGTGTTTTATGTAACTATGAAAATGTGATTAAAAATATCAATTCTCTTAGACCATATTTTAAAATTTTACAGTTTTTAGATAATATTTACAATTTTAAGGTTGTCGAGGTCTGCAGATACGTCATGAAAAACAATGTACCCAGAATGCTTATACAGAGCGCCGTGTTATCGTTTATATCAAGCAAAATAATAAAATATTTAATATTCACTCAATATTAATACAGCAGTACAGTCATGACTGTAACATTCAAACCTCGAGTCTTAGTAATTTATAATAATAAATAAATAGATTCATAAAAGTTATATGTGTAACTTGAGATAGATGTCCACTAATTTAAACCTACCTACGTAATAATAATTTACAATAATATATTTGTAATAATATTAATATTTGTTAGTGTTTTGAGTGTGTTCAATTTTAATTTAATGTTAAATCTTAAATCATTGCATAAGAATAACGATTCTCACCAGAGATGTGTGAATTTATAATTTGTTTATATTACTATTAATGAGTAGGTAGCCAGGTACCCAGGCTAGGTACCCTACCTATATACTTAATCATTTTTCTATTAGTAATATATAACTTAATGTGACTTTACGCTTAAATTATTTTTCCAATTCTATTAAGAAAAACGTATTGGACTCATAGTCATAAATTAAAAAAAGGTGGGCTAGTGGATGTCGCTCTGCTGTACAGTAGGTTACAAGTGGGTCACTGTCCTGGATGGTGTTAAATTTGAATTTAATGATGTAATATTATATTATATTTTCGTCATTTTTACGTATTTTGTCAATATTTGAACTTTAAATGCTTATAAAAAAAAATCGTGATTAAGGATTTTTAATTTTTTTCATCTGCCTTTGAAACAATAGCCTCGGAGCTTTCTATTAAATTTTCATGCTTTTTTAACCAACAAATAAAATTTTATTGATATTTATAGAAAAAAAACTAAAAAAAATGGAAACTGAAAATTTCCGTAAACAGCTCGAAATAAGTTAAAATATTTGTAAAATGTTATGGTGTATAGAAAATGCTAATATAAACATTTAGTCGAAATGTCATATACCAACGATCATTAGTTTTAGAGTCTAAAAACCAAAATCGATTTTCTCGAAAACAGATTCTGCGTAAAAATTTCGGAATTGTGCGTCGCAATATATAGCAGTGATTTTTGTACACATCGCGCGAACTGTACAAAGTAGATACATTTGTTTATACAATTCGCGATTTCGATGTGCACAATAATCACTGAACAATAATTATACCATTAATGATTAACGATTTATCAATGATTGATGAAACACTTAAAAATTATCTAAACGATTTTACAATATTGTAAACACCTACTGCATTGTTCAGAAATATAACTTTAACAGACTTTAACACGGACTATACGCTGCGGAATTTCAACGTTTATTAGTAGGATACACAATAAAAAAATGAGTGCAGTTGAAAATAATTTTATTTTGTAAGTTAATTCGTACAAAAAATTAAAAATATTAATTTAAGTGCAAATTCAATGTCTATAGATAATGAAGAAAATTAAAAAAATAACAAATTTCGTAGCTAAGCTAAGTATTGAAAAAATAAGAAATCGTTAGATAACAACACACGTAGACATTTGAATCGCTGCTAAATTAGATAATAAGTAAAGTTAATGAATGCATTTTTCCATTAGATAGGTACATAGTCACATAGAATAAAAAATAATAAAGTTAAAATATATTATGTACATAGTGATGAAATTTTTGATACTCTTAATAAGTCTAGTAGTAATGGTAAATTACATAAAATGATTTATAATCAAACAAATAATTACGTTAATATATATATATATATATATATCGCGTCTTGTTATATTTGCGAACAATATTTACCTGTGAAGATGGCTGAATCGCATAACACCGAACAAACAACTCAGGAAATCGAGAAAACCGTAAAACACGTCATCAAGTATATTATAAACCAAATTGAATATGAAATAATGGAAACAAAACTTGGCGTATTCGACAACTTTCTAGAAGAGCCTACGGTTGAGGATTTGGCGGGCCTGTTGTATAATGCGACCCAGTTCGCGGGCGGCGACTCGACGGAAACCGAACGAAGATTCAAGTACTGGACCGGTTAAATTGATCAACGACGGCGTGGTCGCTGTGCCAACGATGCAGGCGCCGGTAGAAGCGCCCAGTGACGAGACGGAGTTCGTCACACCAGTCAGCGGAGCTGAGGTCAAGAACAGCTTTGGAGACTTGATCGGCTGGCTGGACCCGGGGGCAACGTTAGCAAAACGCGCAGACGGACGGCGGCGAGGATCGCGTCCACTGTGTGGAGAGGTATCACCAAGACCGTACGCGTTTTCTGCTGTTGTTCTCCGAAGTGAAACCGTCCGACAGTTCCCCCCTGGCCTAGGGCAGCGGACAAGGTGAGGCGATGACGTAGGGTCGAGGTTTAGGTACGTGACAGTGCACATTTGAGGTGTACGGCGGTAAGTCACCGATACACGTTTCCGGCCCACCGGTGGTAGCGTGACGAGATCGCGGACGTCGCGCGCTCGAGGTCGCCGACACGCGAGACCCTCTGGGGCCCGGCGGGCGCCCGGCTGCTTCGGTCCGAGAGCGACGACGACACGTCGATGGAGGCTAGCGGTACCGACGCGGACATAGACGCCGTCCGACTGTACTAGTGACGACTCCTGCAGTATAATGTTACATAAATGTACCAGTTTTTCATATTTTTTTTTATAGTTTATTTAATATTTTGAACGGTTATTTTGAATATATTATTGTCTACGTTTGACTGACAAGTTTCAATTTTCTACCAACCAGAAACCACTAAATGCATATAACATCGTGCCCATTGACAGTGCTCATTTAAGAAATTCTGATTTCACAATATCAAAGATAACGATAAAAGTATAACGTAATAAAGATTATACGTTTTTTATGCGGGGCGCGGGCCACATAAAATTGTTTCGGGGGTCATGGGTTGCCGATTCCTGATATACATAGGTACATTTAAATAATATGGGCGCCCGCCAAGAATGTATTCTCTTCTCCACAAAGTTGATGTCCGCCTGCACTATTATATCTCTCATATTGTCGATGTTATAATAATTTGCTATTACATTATAATTAGTTGTATTGTCTCGTTAAGTTAATTGTGTTCTTAAACCAAAGATTAAAATATATTATATTTATATAAAAAAAAATAATAATATTGAGAAATATCAAATATTATTTATAATTATAATGAGTAATATTGATAATAACAATTTATAATAATAGTTGAAATATTGAGTATTCACAGAATAATATACATATAATAATATATTTATAGATATTATAAACATAAAAGTTATAATTGCGTCAAGAAAAGAGAAGAAAAATATAGCTACCTAACTCAGTATCAATACAATGGATAGTATCCATACAATGTGTTTGTATACCTACACATTAATAATTATTATATTTTTATTCAATCATATAAGTAACCTCTGCTGCATTGAATAATATTTGATATTACGGATGTAGGTAATTAATTATATTCTAAAAATGAATCTGGTTCTTATAATTTAATAGTGGACCATTAGGTTAACAAATACATAAAAATAATTTAACTATTTTATTAGATTTCAGCACTGATTAAACTATTAAAGTATTAAAATACTTTTGTATTTATTATTTTATTATTTTATTATCATTATCGTATTTAAATTTATAAACTTAAACGTTTTTATTAATTTTTAAGTTAACATTAACGTACCGTAGAACATTTTTCAACAATATATTCATCTTATAAATTTCGTTCTTTTTCTATCTTCAAATGTATATTAAGAACATAACGTAGGTAAGTACTAAGTACGCATATAAAAAAATTGTGATTGTTTTTTCAATAGGTATTAGATTTTGATCGTAGCGATGAATGTATTGATTTTACAACGATAGCTGATGTGTGTTTTTTTTGTTTTTGAAAACAAGTTTTTAGGCTGTTATGTAACAAGTTATATTTTTCTAACCGATTTTTGCGAGGCGGGTTTGCATGATGCTTTATCTATTATCTTTGCCATAGAGAGACAAACTACAATGAACAAAAAACTAAAAACCTAACAAAAACTACCAAAACTACATATTTTTCTCTATCTCCCAAAAAAAATAATCAATACTATCTATCCTATTCCCAGAAGAAAAATATATAGTAGCATGCTACTTATAAAGTTACAGGCTAAGTTAAATTAGTACCGTACATATTTAAATTATATAAATTATAAGTACACATGTAAAGAAATAATTAATTGATAAAGTAGTATAAATAAATTAGTGTGTAAGCATCAGTTTATAGTCTACGACGCAAAGGCAATAAGATTGTAATTATAAATAATAATAGGAAGTAGAAATTCAAATTTTAAATTAGCTTTAAAAATTATGGTAAAGCTTTTAAAAAAAAATAACAACGGGAACTGTCGTATATTGTAGACAGTCTCTAATATAATGGTACTTCTGGTAGAACAATATTGCTCTGGTAATCAGATTCAATGGGTGATTTTCGTAAAAAATTGGATTTAAGTGGTTTTTGGGAGGTCAAAATTGAAAATGTTCAGTTCTTTTTCAAAATATTCGTGAAAAACTAAAAAAAAATACAAACATTTATTAACATTTTAATATTATTATTAAAGTACTTGGTTCCTTGGTAACAAAAGTTAGATCGCCTTCGCTTAGATTGTAGGGGGTTTCCCTCTTCATCAGATGTTGATGGGTTAACGATGTGTGTCCGATTCGCATTCTGTTGATTGCAGTTTCTATTTTTCTTGAGATGTCCGGTGGCGAGGGCCATGCTAGGAATTAGGATGGTGTGTTTAATTTCGTTAAGTTTTGAAGAACTTATAGTGTCCAAGCCCCAAGTGTTGTTTGTGATTATTTTTTATATAGATTTAGCGTCATGTTGGGTTTTAAAGCGTCCGGGAGGTTATTGTTTGGCGAGTTTTTTCGTCGGCTCTCTCGTTCCCCGTGATTTGACTTTCACTGGGAATCCATATCAAGATGATAGAGAAGCCGGGATTGGCTGGAATAATGATTATTATTTTCTGGATGATAATGTCACATGTATTGCTAATGTAATCTTTCCTCTCTTTTCTCGAAGAAAAGGCACCGATTGTTCTATAATAATATAACATATCTGATATCAATTCTTACAGTTAGGGGTTCTCAAAATCTAAAAACTAATTATTTTTAAGTACCTAACTATTCGCGACTCGATGCATCTGATCTGATAGCGTAGGAAATATGCATTTTGAAATGCAATACTAAATAATATTTAAGCCAAATTATATAACTAAAATAAATAATTCATCGTGACAACACCATGACTGTTATAACTTATAATCGTGACATTGTAACTACGTTAAATTACCTACCTATGTATATTATGTTTCAAGTGCACTCACTTACAATATTACTGTAGTACCTAACCACTAGGGACGGCATTTGACGAGATAGCTATAATTAAAATGAACGACTCAGCAGAAATTTTAGTTTGCGACGGTACTTCACCCGACGCTCGACCGATCGAAAAACAACCCTATCAACCGATTGTTTGGCGCAATGTTATATTGTGCTCGTTGGTCCATTTGGGTGCACTATATGGTGTCTGTTTGGCGTTTACTTCTGCGAAAATCACTACGACTGTTTTCGGTACGTTAACCCGTCAATAATTATAATGTATAATTAACTAACACAACATTTATTCTAAAATATATCATAATATATGACATTTTTTAAAATTCATTGTTCTTGAATTTAGCCATCTGTTTGTATCAAATTACTGCAATTGGTGTCACCGCTGGATCACATAGACTTTGGTCGCATCGGTGTACAAAGCGAAATGGCAATTACGTGTCATTATTATTTTTCTCAATACAATAGCGTTTCAGGTATTTTTGTAATTTTATATTTTATTTAATTGCATTTATTCTTCATTGTTTTGATAAGAATTTAGGTATAATATAATACATATCATTGTGTATAATAATAATTAATATGACGTATCTATACAACAAAATGCACCATTACTGATAAGTCGAGTTGCCCACTGTAGCGGGTTCGTTGCAATTGTTTCATCCAGTATATAATTTCTCTGGGTGGATACTATAGGTCAAAGGTCGAGACCAATAAACCATGGTTCTCTATTGTTTTAATCTCGGAATTTCATCAACGATAAATTTTCTGTGCGCTCGTACAAATCGTACCTCTTCATCAAGTCTCAGCACTATACTCGTGACTATCGATCAATCGATGTAATAGTCTAAATGCTGTACAGGGCATTATAGTATAATCTTGTCGGAACATTAATGCTTCTATCCGGGGAATATAACGGTAAATAGTAAATATACGTAATATACGTAGATCATACATTACGATCCCATGAGTATATTGAGTACTCCAAAAACGACAAAATTCCATTATTCCAACATACCCGTCTATATATGGTATAATACTACGACTACAATACAGTATACACCGGGCTGAACTGGTCGACACGCGTCTTACAGAATTCGGTTTACGAATGGGTCCGCGATCATAAGTCCTGTCAAATAATTGATAAAATGTTAAGCATATTATACTAGGTACCGGCGGTACCGTATATTTAAAAGAGCAACTTTTGTTTGAGATAGGATCAATAGGTCACTTCGTTTCTATGGTGATAGACAAAGCGTTAGAAATTAAAATCCCGTTTTTAGTAGTTAGCCAACATAACACTTGTTTTATGAAATATTATAATATTAACATCAGCAATTTATTTATTGGTGACCTATGGCTAATATTAAATTGGTTAATTATAATAATTTCATACAACAAGTGTTATGTTGGCTAACTACTAAAAACGGGATTTTAATTCTAACGCTATGTTTATCACCATAGAAACGAATAAAAAAATTATAATATTATATTATTAATCAACTTACAGGCTATAACAAATAATAACAATTTAAAATATCCAGACTGACAATCCGTCTCCTCTCAGAATCGTTTTTCGTTAACAATATTATATCATTGAATTCAAGTTTAATACAATCCATTATACATTGACCCACTTGTAACCTACTGTACTGAGGAACAGCAGAGCGACATCCACTTACCCATTTTTTATACTATATGAAAATATATAAATATATACAATAAATCACAATAAGTATATATGCGAGGTCAAGATTAAACGGTAAGGTCAAAATTCACTTGTTTTAGTCGAATTTTACTTGATTTAAAAAAAAATGGTTGAACTGCATTTGGGTAAAAAGTAGTAAGGTCGTCGAAGTGCAGGAGGAGATGGTAAACTGCAGCAAAATTAACCTTTTTCAAAAAGTCGATATGTAAACTGCGACAAAAAAAGTGTTTAACACTATTAATTATTTACCATTCTATCTTAACATTGTTGCAAATTCGTTGAATTAAATATTAAGCTTCTTCTACTGACATTTAACAATTAACACTAGTAAGTAGATAGGTTGTAGGTACTAAGTAATATTATCACAAGTAAAGGAACCGATATTTATTATTTAATATGTTACGTTAAAACTTAAAAATATATTTAGATTTACTTTACCAATTGAAGGGCTTGCTGCAATAACCAGATAAGTCCATGTTTTTCACAAAAAATGCACTTTTTTATCAAATAAAATAAAGAAAAAAATTCCCCATAAATGGGTGCAAGAATCAGATAAAGCCGGACTTATCTGGTTTTTGCTTCAAACCATCTATTCCATTTCATCATAAAAAGTAAATATAAGTAGTATGCATAAATTCTACATCTTGATTAATGCCAAGTATAGTTTTTTTTGTTTAATACTTAAATAATTAATTTTGCATGCAAATAAAAATTTGAAAATTGTGGGGAAAAATCAAAAAACCAGATAAGTCCATGTTGGGTCAAGTTCATTGCATTTTTATAAAATGTATATAGAACTTAGACAAACCTGCAGTACGCATACATGACCAGCATCTTTCAAAGATTCAAAATATTTAATTAGATATAAATTTCAGAATATTTTTCAAACCGTTAAAGTGTTTTTTGTTCATCCTGAAATATTTCAAAAAGTGGACTTATCTGATTATTGCAGCAAGCCTTTCAATTTGTACGCAACAAGACACAATTTATTGAATGACATACGTACTCTGTGCATAATACACATAACATAAACTGTACACATAGCATATAGGTATGATTTAGGTTCCAATATAATTCATGTTATCGTATCGATATGTACATACAATATATTGAATGGTATATACTATATAAAATAAATTGCTGTAGTTTGTATAAAATGTATCTTATCGGGTTTATCGCAAATTGTAAAATGTTATTCTTTTTAGCACAAAGGTTATGAAATAAATTTAAAATTTAATTTTTGACATTTTTTTTTTGAAAACCCTTTTTTGAACTAGAATGCAGTAAGACTATTACCTTTTTCCTACCCACTAAAATAACTTAAAAGACTTTTTTAATTCGACTATATACCTTTTTAATTTAGGTAAAAAGTACAATTTGACTATCCCGGTTGTTGGGGTTGTGAGATTAAGAAGTCACCATTATAGTAACACTTAGCTTGGGAATCACGTTTAAGGATAGCGTTAGACAATTTATTAAAAAAAAAAAAAATTTTAATAAATACACTTTATTGCAAGTTTTATAGAGTTTAAAGCATATATATATATAATGTATCAACGTTTTGTATAATTGTTAGCGCATTTTATTTACAATTTTGTTTATTATAATACGTTCGTATAATGACGTAATCTCATTCGTAATCATTCCAAACGAAACATGGTTAAAATAATGTGGGTACCAAATCATTCATCAATAAAAGGCAACGGAAAAGCCGAAATGCACGCCAAAAACACAGCCTCCTCAACTTCTTTAGACATTACTCCACTCACAACTTTTCAAGATACCATAAGAACATTACAACTTATATCAATGCAAGCTTGGAAAATATGTGGGCAAAACAAAAAAACAAAACTTAATGAAATAAAAACAACTATGTATTCTTCACTGGCCTAACAATCACTCTGATAGGAAAAAGGAAACTATTATCAATAAGTTAAGAATAGGTCGCACCAGAATAACCCATGGTTACCTAATTTCCCGAGAAGAGTCCCTCATGTCTGTCTTGCGAGATCAAACTTACAAAAGGTAGGTAAGTGGATGTCGCTCTGTTGTATAGTATAGTAGGTTACAAGTGGGTCACTGTAATGGATGGTGTTAAATGAATTCATTGTATAAGAAAAACGATTCTGAGCGAAAACGGTCAGTCAACCTATGATATTACCAAGTATAAAGTGAATAAAGTAATTTATATATAACCTATTTATGTGGAGCCTTGTTATCAATTTTCAATCTTTAGCTATAAAAGTTGAACATTTTATAAATTTTTAACTACAAAATAATTATTAAATTATAAATTTGATACATTTTGTCGAAATTTGAACTTTAAATGCTTATAAAAAAAATTGTGCCTATGTATTTTTAATATTTTTCAACCACTATTGTAACAATATATCAGGAGCCTTGCATTAAATTTTTACGCTTTTCTACCCAACAAATAAAATTTTATTGATATATATAGAAAAAAAACGAAAAAAAGTTGAAAATTGACAATGTCTCGTAGCTCAAAAAGAGTCAAATTAATTTCAAAATCTTATCGTGTATAGAAAATGCTAATATAAACATTCAGTGACATTTTCAAGTATCAACAGTCATACGTTTTTTAATAACTTCAAAATAAGAAAATCGTTAGATGCGAAATCGAGTGAATATCAAATGTTGTAAAAATATAAATTCAAACGCTCATAAAAATTTAATTTGACTTTCTTGTAGACGTTTTTTTTTCTATTAAAGTAGATAAACTTATGGATAATCTTGAATTACATTTTCAAATCTTAGATTTGAAAAGAAAAAATTGTATGAATTCTCAACTCAAAATAATTTGCTAATTTTCGTGATTTTTCCGTATTTTATCAAGATTTGAACTTTAAACGCTTATAAATAAAAACCGTGACTAAGGATTTTTAATTTTTTTCATCTGCCTTTGAAAAAATAATCCAGAAGCCCCCTATTAAATTGTCAAGCCTTTTAACCAACAAATAAAATTTTATTGATATTTTTAGAAAAAAAAACTAAAAAAATTGAAAACTGACAATGTCCGTAAACGGTTCAAGAGTCAAATTATTTTCAAACTCTTATCGTGTATATAAAATGCTAATAATATAAACATTCAGTGAAATTTTCAAGTATCTACTGTCATTTGCTTTTGAGTTGCACCAAAAACCAAAATCGATTTTCTCGAAAACAGATTTTGCGTAAAAATTCCCGTTTTTCCTTAATTTTTCTTTTGTTTTTCACGGCGCTTTTGAAAACTCCTGGGTTTTGACCCCCAAGTACCAATTAGATTTACTTTCCTATCAGAAAAGTTACTATTAAAGAAAAACCAAGCACTTTTACTGTCCTAAAAGATAATGAGAAACACAAATAAAAAAATAAAAAAAAACACACATCATTGTAAAATTAATATATTCATCGCTTCGCTCAGAATCTAATAAAACACATTCATGCCGTAGCAATAGGAACCGCAATTAATTATTATTATTTATTTATTTATTGGAAACAAGAATACCGACGACATACTTGGACCGATTCTCCAATACCAAGGATATTCGTTTTCCTTTTTACTAATTTAATCATTAGAATAATACATGTCTTTATGTTTAAGCTCATATTACCATATTTATTTGTTGTTATATATACCTAACTCTTTTATTATTACGTAATTTTTTTTAAAATTATATATTCAAATAAAAAAAAAATTCTTTCCCAACACCAACGATGCCAAAAGCTATGCAACAAAAAAAATTATATACGTTAGTATAGCTAATTTACGATATAGCTTACATAAATCATAGAAAACATTTCCCTGTTGGAAAATACTACCAATACCAATAAGTCATAAGACATAATATACCTAATAATAATTACTATAAACGCGTAGTGCGCGTGTTGGTATTTTAATACTATATATAGTGTTTGAAGTATGAAATACGTGAAACATTGTATTTTTTTTTTTGTATTTAAAATTTAGTTCCTTACAGTTTAAAGTTCAGAAAATTTTAGCCATTTTTGAGTTATTTATAGACATTCTAATATTGGAAGTTTTTTGTTGTAATCCGGTTTAAAACATTCGTAAAAACTTGAAATTTGGGTTGTTCACTTATATCAGCCTTACCTAGACATGGTAAAATTTTCAAAACATTTGAGCGACCTATGAGCTTTTTCTTTTATATTATATTTTTTTTAATTTTTATGATATTTCCTAATTATAAATATATAAGTTACATATTTATATAAATCGTTCTTAAGCTGTTCTTAAAGCGCTTTGTTTATCACTATAGAAACAAATAAAATGAAATAAAAAAGATTCCCCCGTCCGCTCAGAATCATTTTTTATCGAATGTAATCATTGCATTCAAATCGAATACAGTAAAATTACACTATCCTCTCCAAGGCCTGAAGGGACGATGGACAAACATCCACTACCGAAATGTGCTAACCTACTTTTTTTTTGATAAAGGTAGATAAATTTATGAATAATCTTGTATTACATTTTCAAATCTTAGATTTAAAAAGAAAAATTTTCATAAATTCTCAACTCAAAATAATTTATTAATTTTTGTGATTTTTCCGTATTTTACCAAGATTTGAACTTTAAATGCTTATAAAAAAAAACTGTGACCAAGGATTTTTAATATATTTCCAATTTCATTGTAACAATATAACTAGGAGCCTTGTATTAAATTTTCAAGCTTTATTACCCAACAAATAAAGTTTTATTCACATTCATAGAAAAAAGACTTAATAAAATTCAACACTGAAAATGTTCCTAAACAGTTCAAAATGTTTAAATTGTTTTGAAATAATATTTAGAGAAATCGATAAGTCATTGCCTCCAAAATATTATTCTCTATCTTTTTTGTAATGAGTGATTTTACTCTAAGATTACTTAAAAACATAGAAAAAATGATTCTGCGCAAATGCATTTTTTAGTATCCATTTAAATTAATATTTTGTTCAAATATCATAAGCATTAATCGCACAACAAGAGATTTATTATACTGCAATATAGCGTGATGTTATTATAAATTACAATTAAATATTAATGTAATCGAATAACGATCCCAATCATATGTTGTATGCAAAAGTAGGTACAACATATTAAAGTGAACAACACGAAATTAGTTCTGCTAAACGTAAATTTACTATATTGTTTTACTACACTAATTATACAAATCGAACATATTTAAGGACTTTAGCCTTAGCTCTTAATAATTACTAGCTAATAAAAATCGGGTCTCCAGTTAATAGATACAGAAAATAAAATCAAAATTTTCAAAAACTGTTCTTGATACCGATAAATTTGAAAAACCTTAAAAATTAACGGTAACCGTTAAAATTTGAAACGGTTTCGATCCCTGAATAAGATACATAATAATGCAATATTTCTTATAATAGTTATTTACTTCAAATGTATTATATTAAATACCTAATGAAAATGATTTTAGGAATGTATCCATATGAAACAACTCTACTAAGATATTATGATTGGCAAAGTTTAGTTGATATAACAATTTTATAAGTTTTTTGATCAAACAACTAGGCCATGTAATTGTAAAAAGGATAGTTGTTTCAAAAAAAAAAAAAAACTAAAAAATTATGCATGTCTTATTATTAAATGTAGGTAGGTATTTTCAATTTTGTCTAATTACCACTTTTAAAGTTCAATATTATTCTATGTTTTATAAAAAATAATATTCATACACATTATTAAAACTAATGTATAATATTATATTGAGCTTATAAATAAAACAATAGAATACAATTAGATTTAAAATATTAAAACAATATTTTGTTACTTAACTAGATCTGAAAATGTTAGTATAACAGTATACCTTCTTATTTTACATCTGTCCTATATTTACATTTATTTTAATCGTGTTGTCAATTTGTTTAAGGAACAATTTATCCCATTAACAACAATTTCTACGAAGAAAAAGATTAATCATGAAGAACTTGTACCCGAGAAACATCATAGAAACTTGGTTAGAAACATGGTTATTATTGATTTACTAAATTATTACTACATTACTCTCAATTAGTTTTATTTATTACAGAAAGCAAAATTTGTATTTCATCAATCATCTACTAGTACCTATGCCAAAGAAAATAAATGTAGAACCCATAGAAGCTACAACTGTACAAAAAAACTACTAATAATAGCAGAGAATAATAAAATACCACAAAGTCAAAAAATTTTCTAGTACCTAGATCCGGTAACTGGAGTGTTGAATTGTTTGTCAATTGAATACGATGCCACGATGGTATATCTCCAATACATTGTTCAAACTGTTCAAATATATTATAGGTACATAGTTATTAACTATAAATAAATTTAATCAAATATGTATTTAGACAATGTTAAACCTAAGGAAGATGACACTGATTCAAAAAGAAATAGATCAGTCTCTGAAAAATATAATAAATCAAGTACCTAATAATATCCCAAATATATCAAAATGGATTAAAGATGTAGTGTTGAAATATTTCAAAGAGTATTTGCCCCAACAAATTACTGAGCAAATAACTAAATACATGCGTAAGATATTATTAATTAACTTATAAAACATAATAGTTACAATGTTTCATACAGTTGTACTGTGTACCTACAATCTATAATTTGTAATGAAAAAGATGGGCAAGTGGTACCACTCTGCTGTACAGTAGGTATCGATTATATCACTATAATTGATATTTTATATTTAAATTCACTGATATAGGTATTATTGTTGTTAATGAAAAACGATTCTGAACGGAGATGGCCTGTCAGTCTATAATTTATATCAAGTATATTTAATGCAATATTTTTTTGTGTTGCTATTTAAGTATTTTTTCTATTAGTAATACGGTAGGTTGATTTAATTTTTTCTGAAAACATTGCATTTATTATATTAATTAATATTTATTATTTTAGTAATGTATACCTATTTCTATCCTATTATATTTATTGTTATTAACTTTTGAGTCAATACCACATTATCACCAAACCTGTGTCTTAAACATATTTTTAACTGCTATTATAACAGTGTTTGTTGTACCTACAATAATAATACGCGGGCCCAGACACCAACTTAGGGTCTTTACATCACTAACACCTAAGTCCTAGAAATATGGAGGACAAGCTGGGTATGTAGCTCGACTATATATGGATCGCCTAGCAATGACTGTCGGTTATGTAGTGCGTGTTGTGTAATTATGTGTATTTGTGAATGCATATACACTAAGACCACTAGACTTGGCACTGGCCATATTATATAATACCTATAATTAGACCGATATTATTTTTAAGAATAAATGAAAACGGACAAAAATGCTTATTATACTATGATGAATTGTAAACATTGGATATTACACACTGTTTATGCCTAAAACTAATGAATGTGGTCATTTCGTTTTTCATGGTTATATTATAAAATACTTTATACTAAGATTATTTTACTTTTTTGAAAACTGTTTTGGGCGCATTAACAAATAAAAATTGTTGTGCCCCAGGACCGGCACCCTTCCTGCATTCCCACTTAATCCAGGCTTGAGAAAGTGTTTCGTTAATCATTAGATTAACGATCGTATTGAAAATGTAACTATAAAAAACCATTTGGTAACACCGTAATTACCAGGATGTGGGATATAATGGTTGGAGTTTTTGATAACTGCTATCAAATCCTACACATATTACTAATAATTTATTATTCACACCTAGATCGACCAAACAAACTCACAAAAAATCTTATCAAACCAATGCCCGGTTACCACCAAAAAGACTGAAAAGAAAATAGTGTCGTGACCTACCTATTATTTTCTTAACGCAACACCAATAGGTAGACATAAAACTAATTTTCCGATACAAAAATAAAAATTTGTTTTAATTATTTCGTTGTACGTTATTATTTGATAGTTTATACTATATACTATACAGTAAATCCTCGTTTAATTCGCTATGAAGTTGAGCAATTTTGAATCCTCTGGAGACCTGGGTCCCAGCTTCCGAGGTCGGGGTGGTCTGTATTCGCCAGTCGTTACACACCGTACCTACCTAACAAACATATTGAATGCACGGGCGAATGTTTGTTCTTGCACGAATATAAAAATTATACGTGTAATAAGTAAAAAAAAAGGTGCGTATGTTAGTTCCAATACACGGTGGAAAAAATTATAGATGTAAGTTTTTCCACAATAAGAAAAAAGGTCAAATGTCAGTAAGTGTACACTTATATATTAAATGTAGGTACTGAAACAGATCATACTTAGTAATGTTTTTTTAAAAAAAAAAATTAAAAAAGGCAAAATATCAAATACATTTCATAAACAAATAGATAAGCAATGATAATACAAAATAATGAAAATCGCGTAATTCGTTGAATATCAAAAATAAATAGGTGATGACAAAAATAAATTTACTGTGTAAAAACTTACATATTATATTATAATTATTTCCACCGAGTAGGAACTAACATAAACGAATACACCTTTTTTTACCGAGTAGGAACTTACACATTTTAATTTTATATTCGAGTAGGAAATAATTAACACTTCACATATTTTGTAGGAACGCAGGTATCTGTAACTGTTTACCAATTACCTCGTGTAGGAAATTACTATTCTTCGAATACACGGTGCCCATACTTATAATAAACGGGTTTGTGTATAATTCATATATCAAGACTGTCTCTAAAAAGTGACTTTCCCCCCCCCTCCACCATGTCACTGGATCCGCCACTGTAAGTGGGTTACTGTAATGGATGGTGTTACATTTGAGTTCAATGATATGAAATTATTGTATACGAAAACCTTCAGCCTATTATACGGATTATAACCTTATTATTTTGATTAAAGTACCTTATTTTCTATTAGACATTAGTACAACAGTAGGTTAAATTCATTTTTGCCAAAAAATTAAATTTTAAAATTTCATTGAGTGTATAAATTATAAATATATACTTAAAAAATATCAAGTACCCACGAATAATATTTTTTAATTATAACAAAATAACTAAAACCGTTATTCTTGGTTTATTACAGGGCTTGAAACCGGTCACCGGTTTTTACCGAAAACCGGTAATTTCCCGGAATTTTGGGGAACCTATAATCGGTTACCGTTATAATAAACCTATTTGCACTCCCAGTTATCGGTTACTGGTTACCGTGACAAATTTTCAGCTAACATAAAACGTTATAATAACGTAATATGTTTTAACCGGTTAAGAACCGATTACCAGTATTTATAAATACTGACTACCGTTACGTATGAACTATAATAATATTATGTTTAATTTATTTTAGCTACATAAATGATTATACGCTCGTAGTTATTAATGGTATAATAAATAATAACTTCTTAAAACTATTCTTAAATCATACTATTATATCTTCGTTTTTTTTCCCTAGTCTCAATTCTTGTAATAATAATTCAAATAATTGGTATTCTACGTTTCTATTTCCTACCTACCTATAACATAAAATATCGTTGGTTGGTAATGAGTAATGACAGTACTCGATAGTCCCGGTCTCCCTAATCGTATATTGTACTAGGAAATCTAAAAATTGATTATGGTTTCAAGCCCTGAATAGTCATTTAGACCGAATTTGAACTTAAAATGTCTGTAAAAAATAACTGTCTTCATAAATATTTTTTAAACTTGAGAATTCATACTTAATAATATATAGCAACTGACATAATAACAACTTATAAGGAACCTTGAAGTAAATGTTCAAGGTTAAATATCTATAAATAACTTGAAACTACTCAAAATATTTTGAAAATTGTATCATGCTTAGAAAAAATGATAAAACCTACGGTTCATGGTTTTTGAATAATTACAAAATAAGACAATCGTTTTATGAGAATTTGTTAATTTACGGGTGAATATTTGACTTCCCAGTAAACTTTTTTTTTAATGTAAGAATTAAGGGTGATCTTGTATGAAAATTTTAAATATTAGATATACATAGACAATTTTAGGAATTTCTAACTCAAAATAATATGCCATAGATATTATAAATCAAAGATTTTAAATGTTTTAGTGATTTTTTAAATTGTTTACATACAAAGTAAATTATTATGGAATTTTGTTGTCGAATATCAGAGCCGTTTGAGAACCAATGAAACCAACGAACAATGGGTGGGAGACGTTACCGTTTGGGTTCCACCGACACGCACAAGTCAATTGATCGATAACAATATAAAATGCAGTATACGAATTGCTTCGACAAAATTAAAGTATTTAATTGGTATTAATTCTGAAAAAAAAGATTTTATTTCAACAAAATATCTAAGAAACATACATAACACTTTGAAAAATGTAGTTTTTTTTTTAATTTCGGAGTATTCGAAAACTTGAAAATATATAACCTTAATCGTAATTAAACTAAAAATTTAAAATGTTAAGTGTTCCGTACGATCCATAGACATCTTTTGCCAATTTCATATTATTTTTCAGAACTAAAATCGGATAACGTAAACTAGGTACCTAAAAAAAAACTTTACCTACCTTTAGTTTTGTCTATGACTTTAGGTGTTTTGAACTAGAATTAACAGTAATAGCAAGGTCCCGCAAGAGGGCGCTACACATGCGTTCAATCTCTCATCTAAACTCATTATACATACAAGGTGATTCTTTTATCATTGAACACTCATTATTTCAAAAGTGTAAATGTTTTTGAAAATATTATTTTACATAGTTTCTAGTCATTTATAAAACAACGTTTTTATTAAAAAATTATATTTTTAAATATTTTTCATCCTTATAATTTTTTATTTTTTTACTTTTTTGAATGATATAACAGAGTTTTAATTTCTTATTCCAAAGCAGAATATTTGTCTGAGTATTTTGAAACATAAAAATCGAATTTAAGGTAAGTAGTTTATGAGTTATATAAGTATTTTAAGTATAGATGAGCGGAGTAGTGGACAAATCATTCGCAGGGTAACCCTGTACCACTTCACTCCACTCATAAATGCTTAAAATACTTATATAACTCGTAAACTACTCGCCCTAAATTCGATTTTTACGTTTCAAAATACTTAGAAAAATATTCTGCTTTGGAATATGAAATTAAAACTCTATGTTATCATTCAAAAAAGTATAAAACTTAAAAATTGTAAGGATAAAAAAATTTTAAAAATATAATTTTTTAATAAAAACTTTTTGTAAATGACTTGAAACTATGTAAAATAATATTTACAAAAACATTTACACTTCTTGAAATAATGAGTGTTCAATGATCAAAGAATCACCATGTATAGCAAATTGTACGCTCAGCAGATCTCGTTTAGCTCCGTTAGTTTAAAAACTAGAATGAATTTACCTCTTATAAAATTTAAAAGTAATATTATTATCTAGTGAACCTCATAGGTTTATTTTAAAATTTTAATTTTAAAGCAAGTTATAATTATTTTAAAATGCACAAATAATTAACAATTTTGAAATTCTCATAAGTTGCTTTACAATTTAAATTTGAAAATAAAACTCTATGAAGTGGTTTACTAGATAATAATACAACCTTTGAATTTTATAAGAGGTGAATTCACTCTAATTTTTAAACCGACCGAGCTAAACGTAATCTGCTGAGCGTAAAATGTTCATAACATGTTATGCGTTTGTAAGACAGAGAGAACGTAAGTGGGTGTAGCGCCCTCTTAAGAATACGTCACACCTGCATGTGTTGTCTCCATCTTACACACACACGACATAGACAAAACGTGTCTACAGTCTACGCAGTCTGAGTAGAACTCACTCAATTTTTGTTCTAGAGTAAAACTACCAATTATAAAATTAAATTGTGACAATATTATTTTTCTATTATACCCAATATAACGTTGATTATATCGTTTAGAAATAATAAAAATTTTAATATTTTTAAAAAGACCTTAAACTATTCAAAATTTTAATTTTTCTATAAAAAATCACCTTCAAAATATTGTCATCTTTTAATTTTGTAATAGGTGTTTTTATTCTAGCATTGAAATTGAGCGAGTTCTACTCAGACCGCGTAAACGCGTTTTTTCTATGTCGCACGTGTGTAAGACGGGACAACACGTCATGCGGCGTAGCGTTAACGTTACGTTGCTTGTTCTGTACGACCCTAAAACGACAGTAGGCGAACTCACTCCTACTATAACACGGGTGGCGGCGGCGACGGGATCGCATATTGCCTAAATATCGTCACTAAACCACCCCGAGCCGGTCGATCGGTGGTGAGAGATGGATACGTCCCTTCCGTACCACGTCATAAGCCGTCGTAATAATGCTGGATCGGTGTCGTCATACGCTGTGTCTCGGCGGCGTTCGGTTCGCGTGGCAAGAAAATACCCTGTACAAAACTGGTGTTGGTGAATAATTATTATTATTGGGGTAAAATATTATATTTATCATGTTTAGTATCCGAAGCAGTAACTTTTCAGATCCACAAAGGGTTTTAAGTCGCACCCGGTACCAGGGGCCTAGTCGGATGAGATGATTTTCAAGCGTCGGGTGGTACCGGCGCGGCAACGAGCACTTAACCCGCCGGCCGCCGGACCGCGAGAACACGTTCCTGGGCATGTGCCCCTGTTAGTCCAATATCGTTTGGTGGGTACCTATCGCGACCCTTCAACAGCGGCAACAGAATAACGACCACAACAGCGAGTGGGCAACAACCACAACAACAACAATAACAACCACAGGGATTCCAGTAATCGCGCTAATAATAATGACAATAATAGTAATGACGTTCTGGATCATAACAACGACACGACACGACAAGCGATCGTGGTTCGACCCTTTGCAGCGTACTCTCGCGATGGATCCCGCGACCGTTCATCGCTATTGAACCATCGTTGTTGACGTTTCATCGCACGACGGCGGTGACGGAAACGGTTGTGGGGATGGTATTGCCAAAGTGGCGGGGCGGGGAGGGGTCTACACTGCGTACACCACCACCGCAACCACCAACGCCGCCGCAACAACCACCGACACCACCACACCTGGACAAGTCAACTGCCGCCGTACAAATTATTATCATTATTATTATTATTATTATTACGACCCGCGACTTACAAAATACGAATACTGGAGTAATAATATTTTTCCCCAGAGGCAGGGATGACCAACATCCGGACCGCAGATACGTTTTTTACGGACCCTAATGGCTGCATAATTATAAAAAAATATTTAATATAGTTTTTACATTACATTTTTATAGTAAAATGACGAATATCAAATATTTTCCGATACTGTGAGCATTATATACCTATTATGTAATATTTATCATATACGTATCTCCTTCTCCGAGCGTTACGTTGAAAGCTCGTAGGCCTAATATGACCTAGAGTATCGTTTCTTTTAGTGTTTTTTTTTATATTAGTGGAGCCTTTTTAATGTCTATTCTTATCGTTTATATCGTTTACCCTTACCTCGTTTCAATTGTTTTTATGTTAAACAATATTTTGTATTAAGACGATGACAGCAGCGCACGCGCACTGTTCCATTTCTCTCTCAGACCCACGTGCAACATAGACAAAATGCATTTACACAGTGTACAACAATACTATAATAGACTAGTGAATAACAAAGAATTTATGAAAAACAACATAATAAAAATGTATTTGCATTTTTAATTTGCACGCAGGTGTACAAAATATGTGGGCACAATTCACTAGGTAGATAAAAAATATATAAATTATTATAATACGAATGGTTTGTAAGGGGTTCAAGTTTTCTAAAAGTATGAATTTCTTTCAGATATTCACATCATAAAATTTTTTACAAGATATGAGGGACGTTAATCATAAATATGAACGTGAACCGTGAATGCATAATGACCACCTGTCCAATACCTGCGGTGAATTGCGACCAGATCCCTAAATCAACTATTAAGTACCTAGGAGTGCGCACCAAATTTTCAACAGATTGCGCCCCGATCCTTTTTTATCTGTTAAAATCACTACAAAATTGCGTACCAAAAGATATGTGTTTATACTATATATAATAATTTATGATTACATATTAGAAAATGTATGATTGTGATTCAATTATTCAAACTATGTTTTTTTTATATGAACAAAAAAAATATTGACTCCCTATTGACTATGTTAAAATATATTAAGTATATACATGCAATTTTTGAAAAAAAAAACAATTTTTAACCAAACCAATAGTGAAAATTTGTTGTCAGTACTAAACCTGTAATAATAAATTGGAAAAGAAAATTGTGAATTAATAGTTAATAAGTTATCGAGTGCATGTTTATGAAATTTATAGAAAATATGTATTGTATAAATTATTTTATGCCTTACATAAATAATTATACGTAGTATGTAGGTACATCACATATCAGTTGGTGCGCAATCGTATTGTAGCCATTATGGCCCACATTTATGAGAGGCACGTATGAATTGAACCCCAGCTTATGAGTTACGAGAGGGAGTGGCCTGAGGGACGCCGTATCGTACAATGGGATATTTCGTAAATTAATAAAACTTAAAAAATATTTCAATAAATTATGTATCTACCTACACGAATCTATAGTTTTAGATTCTGAGTGAAACGATGAATGTATTGATTTTACAATGATGTGTGTTTTATTTTTAAATTGTTGTGTCTGTGTACACTGTACACAATAAGTAGTCAAAATAATGATTGGATATTCAACTTTAGTATCTTATTTGATGGGAAAGTGAATATCGTTGGTGCATTGGGAAGTTCAAAATTTAAAGTTTCCAATAATTTTCAAAAGCGGCGGGAAAATCAACATAAAAAATAAGGAAAAACGGAAATTTTTACGCAAAATAGGTTTTTAACAAAATTGATTTTGGTTATGGTGTAACTCTAAAACAAATGAACGTATATTCATGCAATTTTCACTGGTTGTTTATAATCGCATTTTTTATTTTACACGATAAAATTTTCAAAATATTTTGATTAGTTTTGAACTAATAAGGAACATTTTCAGTTTCAAATTTTATTAGTCTTTTTTTCTATGGATGTCAATAAAACTTTATTTGTTAGGTAAAAAAGTTTGAACATTTAATACAAGGCTCCTACTATATTGTTACGATGACATTTGAAAAATATTAAAAATCCTTAGTCACAGTTTTTTTTATAAGCATTTAAAGTTCAAAAATTTACAAAATATGGAAAAATCACAAAAATTACCAATTTATTGTGAGTTAAGAATTCAAAAAAATTTTTCTTTTTAAATCTAAGATTTTAAAATATAATTCCTAAAAATAAGATTCCTTATAAGATTATCTATCTTTATCAACAAAAAAAAAAAATGTCTATAAGAATGTCAAATTAAATTTTTAAGAGCAATTTAAGTTCATATTTTCACAATATTGGATATTCACTCGATTTCTCATTTCTCGGTTTTGTTATTTTATTGTTATTCCAAAACGAATTACTGTAAATACATGAACATTTAATACAAAGCTCCTGATATATTGTTACAATAGCAGTTGAAAAATATTGAAAATACATAGGCACAATTTTTTTTTATAAGCATTTAAAGTTCAAATCTAAAATTTAATAATTATTTTGTAGTAAAAAATGTATAAAATGTTCAACTTTTGTAGCTAAGGATTGAAAATTTAAAACAAGGTTCCACGTAAATATGTAAATACATAAATTACTTTATTCACAATAATATCATCAAATATACTTAGTAATATCATAGGCTGACTGACCGTTTTCGCTCAGAATCGTTTTTCTTATACAATGATTTTATATCATTGAATTAAAATATAAAATCATCCATTACAGTGACCCACTTGTAACCTACTGTACAGCAGAGCGACATCCACTTACCCACCTTTTTTAATATAACCCCAGCCGTTGCAAATATCTGTGTAGTACGCCACTGAAGGAACGTAATATGTATTGCAGCCCTGGTTTATGAGAAGGAGTGGCATACCTACGAAACGTGTGATAAGGGGCAGAAGACCCTCGCCACAATGGACCGAGGCATTATTATTTGTTTTTAAAAATATATATCAAGTTTAAACTGTATAATCAACTAGTAAACAAGACCTTAAACACGCAAAATGAAATTTTAACTGATAACCTGAGTCTACATAAATAAAAAATTGGACAGTGGGAACCACTCTGCAGTAGTGGGTCACTGTAAAAATTTATGTGTTAAATTTGAATTCAATGATTCCTATGTATCATTGTAAACAAAAAACGGATCTTAGTGACGAGTCAGATTAGGATATTTTGTATTAGTAGTATGATCTATAGGTAGGTTGAATGCATTTTTTGAAAAAAACATTGTATTTGCATACCTACCTATTTTCCTAAAAGGATCAGTGATTTTTTGGTTATACTCGTATTATGAACTACTATTATGATATAAGGGCCCTTGTATGTACAAGACTTAGGTATAAAAATTAAATGTTTTATAAATTTGTAACTACAAATGAATATTGTGTTTTTGTCAAAATTTAAACTTATATGATTAAAAAAAATAATTATTCTTATCGGTCTCTATATTTTTAAACCTATTAAAAACTTATGAGGGAACCTTGTATTAAGTTTTCAAGTTTCTTGGCCGAACAAATAATTTTTTTTTACATAAGAGAATTATATTTGATTGTTGAAACGGCCAAGCGACTTAACTGGCAGTCTATGCAAAACGTTCAAATTTTATTTAAATTAGTAAATAAAATATTTGTGTTTAAATATTGACAATATTGTTATGGTACCTATATGAAATTATCTGTATTTTAATCTCATGTGGTAAATATAGGATTAAGATAGTTTAGCGAGCGACACAAATAAATCGAATGCACGCATATTTTTTTGTAGATAATTATTTTCTTTTAACCCAGAATTTTGGCTCTAGTAACGCCTATTATGTGACATATATAATAGAAAATAACTTAGTTACCATTATTCCTTTGAATAATATAATGTATTGTACGAATACCTTACCTATCGGATATTACGTCCTATGCCCTACAAAATATCAAATGCGATGTTATTTGTACAATTATTGTCCTATTATTAACGTACCTACAATTGTTTTTTTTTTTGGTCAGTCGGTATAATTGGTACAAATTTTATCTAACCACTTTGTATAAAATATTTAATTTAATTAACATTTTGTTACCCGGTTATTAGGCCGCAAATTAAAAATATATATTTCTAAAGGATAACCGGAGATTGGGCCACATATTTCAATATTTAGGTAAGTTGTTCATTAACATAAAAATATATAATATTTAATGATATTAAAGTAGGTACCTATATAATATGAAAACAATGTTCTGCATACCTAAACTGTGAACTGAGTAAAATAGTTTTAATTTTTTTTTTCCAATTACCTACTTAAAAATATAAATATTATTTTGAATAATGCGATACAGATGTAATAAATTCAATCATGGTTTTGTTCCATCCTTCGTCTTTCGAATTAATTTTAATACAAACATATTGCTTGAAGTTCTTCCGTTTACTGAATTGAATAATAAAATATCGTTCAAAATACGTAGTAGCGTATTAGCCCAATTTACCAAATCTACCTGTCTTAAAAAATGGAAAATGGTAGTGAGTAAAAAAGGTTCATTTTCCCGGTACCTAGCCAGATTTGATTTTAAACTAACATTTTAATAGTTTTATTATTGTTACAATTTTGTTAAACTATCGCTGTCGCAGTGACAGTGTAACTGATGTTATAATCTAACAAAACTTGTAATTGTTTATTGTTTTTACTTAGACTTAAGGGTAGATATGCATGAAAATAATTTGGTAATTGAACTTGTTAAAAAATGTAATTTCTTGACAATGTGTCTTCATAGTTATAACTATGAGTAACTTATAAGATATCACAAATGATGGTGGATTTAAATTGTCAATCCTTAGTTACAAAAGTTGAAAATTTTTTACATTTTTAACTACAAAATAATTATAACATATTAAATTTGATAAATTTTATCAAAATTCGAACTTTAAATGCTTATGAAAAAATTGTGCCTATGCATTTTTAATATTTTTCAACTGCTATTGTAAAAATATATCAGGAACCTTGCATTAAATTTTCACGCCTTTTACCCAACAAACTAAATTTAATTGATATTTATAGAACAAAAACTAAAAACATTTAAAACTAACTGTAAAAAAAATGGCTGTAAAAAGCTCAAAAAGAGTCAAAATATTTTCAAAATTTAATGGTATATAGAAAATGAAAATACAAACATTCAGTAAAATATTTATGTATCTACAGTTATTCAATTTTGAATAACAATAAAATAACAAAACCACTACATACTAATTTTCGTTATCTTTCCGTATTTTGTGAAGATATTTTGAACTTTAAATGCTTATAAATAAAAACTAGGACTAAGGATTTTTAATATTTTTTAAATGTCATTGTAACAATATAGTTAGAGCCTTGTATTAAATTTTCAAGTTTTTTTACCCAACAAATAAAGTTTTATTGACATCCATAGAAAAAAAATAAAATTTGAAACTGAAAATATTCCTAATAAGTTCAAAACAAAACAAAATATTTTGAAAATTTTATCGTGTACTTATAGAAAATGTAAATATAAACAACCAGTGAAAATTTCATGAATATACGTTCATTTGTTTTAGAGTTACATCAAAAACTAAAATCGATTTTGTGGAAAACCGATTTGAGTAAAAATTCCCGTTTTTCCTTAATTGTTATGCTGCTTTTCCCTGTGCTTTTGAAAACTATTGGAAATTTTAAATTTTGACCTCTCCAATGCACCAACGAACGGTTAGAAGAAAATAATTATCTACAATAAAGTATGTGCATTCGATATATTTGTGTCGCTTGCTAAACTATCGTAATCCTATATTTTACACTTGACATTCAAATATAGATAATTTCATATAGGTACCATAAAAAAATTGTCAATATTTAAATACAAATATTTTATTTACTAATTTAAATAAAATTTGAACGTTTTGTATAGAACTGCTAGTTAAGCTGGCCAATAAGTCGTTTGGTCGTTTCAACAATCATTTTTTTATAATTCTCTTATTTTAAAAAAAAATTATTCGTTCGAAACTTGAAAATCTAATACAAGGGTCCCTCATAAGTTTTTAATAGGTTTAAAAATATAGACAGATAAAAACAATTATTTTTGTTTAATCATCTAAGTTCAAATTTTGACAAAACCACAATATTCATTTGTGGTTAGAAATTGATAAAACATTCAATTTTTATACCTAAGTCTTGTACATTTAATACAAGGGCCCTCTATCATAACAGTAGTTCATAATACAGAGTGTTTCAAAAGTCTTCATCCGATTACGAACTGATATAGTTCGGTAACGGTTAATCGCAAGGCCATGTATTAATGCTTGACTGATTAATAAAACTTACATATTTTAAGAATATATTTTACTTTATTTCACTCTTATATTTTTCAACTGCTATTGTAACATTATATCAGGAGCCTTGCATTAAACTTTCACGCTTTTTTACCCAACAGATAAAATTGTATTGATATTTATAGAAAAAAAAATTAAAAGAATTGAAAATTGACAATGTCCGTAAACAGCTCAAAAAGAGTTAAATTATTTTAATAATTATATCGTGTATAGAAAATGCTAATATGAACATTCAGTGAAATTTTCAAGTATCTAAAGTCACACATTTTTTAATTACAACAAAATAAGAAAATCGTAACATGAGAAATCGAGTGAATATCAAATGTTGTAAAAAAATGAATTTCAAACGCTCATAAAAATTTTATTTGACTTTCTTGTAGACATTTTTTTATTTGATAAAGATAGAAAATTTTATGGATAATCTTGTATTACATTTTCAAATTTTAGATTTAAAAAGAAAAATTTTTATGAATTCTCAACTCAAAATAATTTTCTAATTTCCGTGATTTTTCCATATTTTGTCAAGATTTGAACTTTAAATTCTTATAAATAAAAACTGTGACTAAGGTTTTTTAATTTTTTTCATCTGCTTGTGAAACAATAACCTAAGAGCCTTCTTTTAAATTTTCAAGCTTTTTTAACCAACAAATAAAATTTTATAGATATTATAAAAAAAAAAACTAAAAAATATACTATAAATGCATAACATTTTTATTCAATGCTTATATTAGAATTTTCTATACACCATAAGTTTTTCAAAATATTTTGACTCATGTTGAGCTATTTATAGACATATGAAATTTTCAATTATTAGTTTTTATTAAATAAATATCAATAAAAAACTTGAATTGGAATACAACCAGTTGAATTTACCCATTTATTTTAACAAGTCAGATGTTTACAACAATTTAGTTTATTTTTAATCAATACAGTCAGTTCTTTCAAACTCCAGTTAAGTTATTAAGGATACAATAAAATAATATTCAAAGAGAAAATTATACTTAAACATAATGCGTTTGTGAAGCAAAGTAGTTTTATACCATTAAATAAAGTCAAATATACCTACTAAATAGAAACTTGACTCGTTCAATTAATTTTTCAATTTACAAACATTGAAACATCATTATAAGTAGGTAATAATATTTTAAAACGTAATTATAATAAGTTGTTTACTCAATACTTTTTGAAATATCTATATTTTATGTAATACTGTGATTATAAGTATTCGATACTTTCAGTAGGTAGCATATTTTGTAAATATTTATATATATATTGAATTTAGATAATATATAATTTTATATTTTGAGTGTTTAAATGTAAAATGTAAAATATGTTATATATTATTTCAATTATGTCATCAACAACAATAATAATGATTTTTACAAGAGTTTTTGAGTTAATGTGTTGTGCTTAATTAATAGGTGATAAAGTATAAAAAAAAAAATATAAAGGCAATAAATATATATTGGTTGAAAAATTGAAAAGGTAATTTATTTGTAGATACTGCAAGCAATAATATTAAAGAAAAATCTCAAAGGAACACAAATAATAGATAATGAAATTCATAAAAGAGTTCCATAGCAACGCTTAAAAATATAATTATTTTGAATGAATTGGCTTAAGACTTAAACTTAAACTATACCTAATATTGTATATTTTATAAAATCTTGAAATGTAAATATTATAGTATTATTATGTAGTTATCAAGGGTTACAAATTGTATTTAACGTAGAATACCCCTTCAGTATTTCAGCAAATTGATCAGTTTTCTCATTATTCAAAGTTGTCAGCGCTAGGTGATATGTTGTGGTAACAAGTTCTAGTGACCCATACTTTAGCTCAAAGTTAATTCGTTCCATCCACAAATCTATAGATATAGTAACAGATAAAGTAATCAGATATAGGTACAATAATAAAACAAAAATAACTATACTCTATTCAAGTTAAGAAACATAGTTGGGGCGACCAGTTTCTGTCCGGCCACAGTCAGGCAAAACTCCTTTGTCGCTCCCGACGATTCAACTATTAGTATATTTGCTATACAGTATTACCTCGACAACCATTCTTAACTTGAACAATATATAGAAAGAATTAACTAACCGATATCGGTTTTACCAAACTGCATGCATGCTAAAATAAAATGCTGCCTAATCCTGCTGACGTCTATTATTTGTTGTCCGGTTTCTAGAGTTACCATAGTCTTGCACAGACTGGCATCACAACTGTTATTTGTGTTCAACAACAAGTATGCATTTCGAGCATCATCCAAAGACTTATTTTGGCTTAACCACAACAAATACTTATGTGCAAGCATTTTTTTTACATTGTAAGAACACACAGATGTATCTCCAAATGCCATGTTGAAAATATGCCATATCTGTGGTTTATTTGAAAAATATTTAATAATTATAAGCCACATAGTGGATGAAAATTTATAAGCATTTTCTTTAAATAACTCGTAAGCAACTAGTTCATCTTTATTGGTTAATTTAAATTGTACATGCACTTCTAAGATATGTGTGTCATTTGGATATGCTTCAATTGCCCAATCTAAAATTTCCAGGGTTATTGAACCTTTTGAATTAATATCTAAATAAAAAAAAGTGGAAAGAATAGTAATACAAATTAAAAGTGCAAGCTAAAAAAATACAATTTAAATCCGTTACCAAATGAATATAATGATTTGGTTTCAATTTATTTTTCTTGTGAGCGCAATGTAAAGATTCTTTAACTAAATCGATTTTATGTATTTCTGTCATACCAGCACCAGATATTATTCTGATCATAGTGATTAAATATTTATCCCACATCTCATTTGTATCAACTATTGACAATGCAGCGTTATATTTACTAATACATTTTCTAAAATAAAACAATACACATTGGAAAAAATAAAATAATTTAAGCATTAATAATTTTATAAATAAATGTATACATAATATTCATGTTTTGATAGTTGTAAGTAGGTTCAAATAGTTCATTTAAAGCCAAAGTATCCCAATAATTTGGATCCATGTTAAATGTAGTTGACATAAATCTGTAAAAAAAAAATGATAATACAAAACTGTATTTTTGTTTGAAGTGGACACAGCCCCATGTGTTACCTCCGTTTTTCAAATTAACAACATATTAAATTAGCGTTCAAAAAAATCAATTTGGTCATGTTAGCTTTACTATTAGATTGAAATAATGTATTATCAAATTTAAAGGTAAGAATATTATTTGTGTTTATACCTTGATTTTTACACTATTTTAATTTTTAACTATGGTTGGAAGTAAAATATTAAAGTATAAAAATTAAATATCAGAGAAAAACTAAACACGGATACAGATAGTGTTTTAACTTTAAGGTTTGATATACCAGGTAAATATTAACTTCAATATTAAAACTAACCAAACAAAATTGGTTCGGCTGAACGCGGTAACTTCTTGTCTCTATTTTACAAAATGTGTAACATAGCTAATTTACACAGATCACGTTTAGCTTTGTTGGTTTGGTCTAAAACTAGAATGAATTGACCTATTATGAAACTTGTTGGTAGTAACACTATCTGTGTTTGATGTAGGGTTTTTACGATAATTCAATTTTTTAGCAATAATATAATATAGAATAAATTAAAAATGTTCATAACTCTCTTAAAAACTGAATCATTCTAATATTATATAACAACTTTTTTAATTTAATGTGTATTTTAAATTTGTTTTTTAGAATTAAATTTAATAAATGCTTTTTTGCTTGTTTTGGCTACTTAAAATTGCTTCTTGAGGATTTATTTTGCTACAAAATCCGAGCTCTATTGATAAAGACTACTTATTGGACTTTTTTTAATGTATTTTTAGTATTATAGATTGTAATACTAGTGCGTTTATAATATTATTTGGGTTTTTAGGCCAATACAAATTGTTTTATTAAATATTTAAATATATGAAATCTAAAGAAATTTTTAAATACGTTATGTAAAATTATAGCTATTTTAAACAGTTACCTAACCTTCTAATTAATTACACTGTACCTAGTATAACTGTAAACTGTTATGTATAATATGTTGGAAGTATTTAGAAGTGTAAATAGATTGTGTTCTGTGCTTCTTTAAAACTTGATAGTTATTAAAGTTAATTCTTATATGAATAATAATTTAATATATTTTAATAATACATAAAAAACATTACTTTTTGATTTCTTTAGATAAATCTAAAGAAAAATGATATTGAATAGCTGCATTATACATTTGAAAGAAAATATCAGTGTCCTCTTTCACATTTTGGACAGCTGATTCAAAAATACCTTTGGCTACAGAAACATCTAACGCAGGATTATATGAATCCAGCTCTTTTCCTGTTGAAAAAAAATATTAGTTATTATTGTTATTAAAATTGTTATCAACCTACATTTTATTAAAGTTATTATAACTATTATCATTATACATTAGTACATTAAAGTCAAGTCTTAATAACTTGAATATTGATAACTCAAAATTTGTTTTGCTCCTTAAAGTATTTTTAAGTTATGTTTGAGATATATAACTCCAAAAGTACACAAATCTATTTTTTTTTTCATTCACTTGAGATTTAAGTTATTGAAACAACGATACTCAGCTGTATACCAATTGTATTAATTTAAACACTATAATACATTAACACAAAACTAGATATACCTGATTTCAACGCCTCTTGAATGAGCATTTTTGAATTAGTAAGTTCACATTTAAAAGCTTCAAAATATAAATTTGATGAATACTTATGTGATTGTAATCCAATAGTATACAATTCTCTTGCTTTTTCAATATTTCCTAAAAATCCAATCTCTATTTCTACTGCAGAAATATACAATGAATCTGAAATGTCACCATGTAATAACAAGGCACGGTCTATAGCTTTCTGTACCGATGTTGGTTGTTTCTGAAAAATAGAAAATAAAATGTCTTAAGTTTTTACAAATAAATATTAATTAAGTCACAATAAATAGAATATATTGATTATCAATTCATCATTAAGTACTCTCACTGTTAGCAAGATAGGTATGAACAGAAATTGTTATTGTGTTCTGTTTAATAGAATATTATATATAAGTAATACAGTTTGATAATTATAAAATTTACTAATGTTATAATTGGATAGTGATGTAATGTAAATAATTATTATCATAAAAATGATTTTTACTTACATTTTCCATCAGGAATTTGATGTATTTTGTCCAGAGTGATATATCATAATTGAAACATTAAGAGCCGCACGATAAAGGAGAATGATTCGGTTATTGTGAATATTAATAAGTTTAAAAGTATTAGAATCTGGATTGATCTAATGCAGAAAATATATATTATAATAAAAAACAGATGGTAAAATGTTAAAACTATTGATGTTGGTTATTACCTTTTTAGTTTGCTTGATAACAGATTTCAAAAAACTGATGAAATTAGTAAAATCTGACTTTCTTTTGTTACGACGCATCACTCTATGCTCATGACTTTGTCGTTGATACATTATATAACTGTAAACAAAGGTATGGTAATATAAGCAATAAACATAAGTACCTACGCACAATTTACGTTTACAATATAAACCTAATATAATATTAATTAATAGTAGTAAGTATTTAATTGGCATTAAAGTTTTATAAAATATCACTATTTACCCCACATGATCATCGTCAAAGATGGAATTGAGTAATGGAAGTTCTAAATTCATATAATTCACCTTGCGTCTTCGTACTAATTCCGCCATTCTGGGATAACAATCAGAATAATGGAAACTTCGTCACTTCACCGGATATCGTTTTTAGTGTTGCTACTTACCTATTAAAATAAAACGACCCCTGGCAAAGTAATAAAACACCTACTTACACAGCAAACCAAAGGCTTATAACTTAAGTAATTATAAGTTTTAACAATGGCCACGCCTTATCAAACACACACCGTCAAACTGAGTCATCGAAACAGCTGTGGAACTACTGACTGGCGTCATCTCGCGGCCATTTTGGTCGAAAATCAATAATATAAAAAGTACTTCTGTCGTATGATATGCTATATATAATGGTATATAATATGCTAGTATATAACTATATAGTATACAATATATTATTATTATATCGGTTTAACACATTATATCGCTAAATGATGACAGTCAGTAGTTCCAGAGGTGTTTCGGTGACCCAATTTGACGGTTTTGAAAATACATTATACCATAGGCCGATGTTTAACCTGTATATCTTAAATCGTGGTACAAATACACAATGGACGTTTATAGTTTATGTTACTTAACCTGAAAGAGACCGATCACCAATGTACGGTTCATCGATTTCCACTCTACCCGCCCCCCGATGATTGCCATCAAAACTCTGTGAACACAATGGTAAAATAACCATAGATAATAAAGATGGGTTTATTTTATGAGTTTTCTCATCTGGATACTCTTCAAAACTTTCAACTTTCAACTTCTTCAACTACTAAAGAATAATATTGACAACATATTTTTGTTGGAAATATTTAAGATTAACATAAAATAATTATGATTATTGGAAGTTACACTGAACAATAAGATGTTTTTTCTAATTTTCAAATTTAAAACTTTTATTATTGTCAGCTAACA
>SSSL01000110.1:0-35678 GCA_008086715.1 Sitobion miscanthi
TTATAAAATTTAAAAATATATTTTAATTTTAATTATAAAATTTAAAAATATATTTTAATTTTAATTTTTTTGATTTAGACATGCATGTGGTCTGAATATGTCGATGATAATGCTGTTGATTCTAAAGTATGGCCAAGAGCTGCGGCTTTAGCTGAACGACTGTGGTCAAACCCAACAACAAATGCTCCGTCTGCTGAATACAGGTACACATACCAATAAGACAATTATTAAATCCTGTTAAGTTTACTCATCTCTCGTGGACACGTATCTTTTACGATGTATTTTATTTTAAATTGTTCAAGTCCATACGTGTCGATACTGCCGGCGAAACGCTCCTTTATCGACATTGTACTCGTATAAGTACGAATCTCATAATGTTGAATTCAACTGTGCCGTCTGTATGAATTGAGTCGTGCGTAGGTTTTATGAGTAACCTAACTATATATAATCTAACCTCCTGACTCCAACCCCGAATAATGGTTAAATTTTTTTTAAGTCTACGTGTGAATTATAAATTATATTAAAAATTTAAAACACATTATTTTGTAGATTCTTCTAGTGTACTTGGAACTACAAATAGTTTAAAAATAGAAGGGAACAAACCTAAAGCTAATAACCTATAAAATATATTTTATGCATTTATTTAACCTTGGTGTTTTAACTCATAAATTCAACAACCATAGGTTTTTGTTTTAACACATTATTTTGTGGTATCGAAGTTCTACCAATCTTATATTATAGTTAATATGTCGTGTACTTATTAATTACTATTTATTATATTTACATATGATTGAAGATTTTTACAACATCGTGAAAGACTGGTAACACTCGGTCTTAAAGCAGATACAGTGACGCCAGAATGGTGTTACCTCCACGACGGGAAGTGTATTTTAGAGCATTAATACATTTTAAGATTCTTTTCTAAATTTAAATTGATTTAAATTATTATGCCATATTGTAATAAGAATATATATTATGATTTTTTATCAATGTACATGCAATTATTTAATTATATAATATAAAGGGTGATTTTTTTTTTTGCCTTGAATTACTCATTATTTCAATAATTATTAGGGCCGTATTCATAGCCAATGCTTAAGAATAATTACTGCCTAAGCTGATTTTGATAATTTAAAAAAAAAATAATTGCGATGATAACTAAAATCAATGCTTAAGGTAGGTATTGTCTAACCTTAATTTAATTTTTTTCTTTTCTTAAGCCAAAGTCTTGTTTATGAATCTCATTTAAATATAGCTTAATCAATACTTATTCTTAAGCATCGACTATATGAAATGACCCTTAATGTTTTGAAAATTGTTCTATTATGCTAGCAAATATTAAAAAAACAAATTATATTTTGTACTATTTTGTATCGTTATGTTATAATTTTTTTGTACGATTACATATATTTTAAATTTCATATTCCAAATATTTCAAAAAATTTTAAAATTTAAAAACCAAATTTATAATAAGTAAATCATTGGGTAGTTATAAGTATTTAAAGTTAAGATTAGGGGAATAACCAATATTTTGCGGGGTATCCCTATTCAGCCACTTCACAACACTCATCTAAACTTTAAATATCCATAATTCATAAACTACTCGTCAAAAATTTGATTTTTATTTATCAAAGTATTTTCTATAAAAATAATTTGCTTTAGAACAATCTATTAAAAGTGCATGTAAGTGGTCATAAAAAAAGTAAAACGTAAAAAAATGATATTATATAATATAAATAACAGTAAAAATATATTTAATGAAAAATTTTGTTTTTTAATGACTTACAAGTTACAAATATGTAAAAGAAACATATATTTTCTAAAACGTTAATTGTTTTTGATATAAAGTGTTTCATGATAATACTTACCTAGTATAAAATAAATTATATAACAATTATTATAATAATAAATATAAAGCATTATATTTTAATAAATAGGTACCTAATCAAATGTTGTCAACATATTAACGAGTAAGAATAGTTTCGCTATATAAGCATATAACATATTTTAAGCACAATGTATTGAAATGCATTTTAATTTTATACAAATAAAAATATATTTAAAGATTATTACGGTATTTAGCTTCGTAATAATTTTGCATAGCTCGTCTCAAAACTGCAATAGTGAAATCCACGTCAGCTTTCGTTACACACATAGGAGGCATAAAACGCAATACCTGCAATAACGTTGCCATAAATCAATAATCATTAATTATAAAGTGATTAGTAGACTGAAACATTTGTAACCGTACCATCATATACATATTTAATTAACTAATAAACAAGTTAGAAATTGTCATTAGTTAATTTATTATTTTGTACATACAATGACACATGAATGATTAAAAATTGTTATTTTAAGTTTTTGTTTTATAAATTACAGTGTATTTTAACTTAACCTTTTTAACATTACATCCATAGACTTATTAGTATGTATAGAAATAGACAATATTTGTTCCGAAAACTGGGGAGCTGTTGTGGTCGTGCCAAACGGATTGAGAGATAGCTATTAAGTTTTTTAAGAAAGAGAAAAAGAAGTACTGTTCTGAAGACAGACAATAATTAGAGTGATCGTTCAACACATTGATTAGATATTACTATTAGGATCATCTTAACAAGCTCCACGCGTTATCATACCTAATGTTCCATCTATTTCTATATCATAAAAATAAAAATGACCTATAATAAGTTACTTTATTTCTACAATGTTATACCTCTCAAAGAAATGAAAAAAAAATGAAAAAAAATGTATAACTTCTAAAATGTATTTTGGGCCCTCTTAATTAATTACAATGACAGTAAAACATAATACTAATATATACTTACATTTGATCGAACTCCTCCGACCCCAAATAAAAGTCCCATTTTTAAGCAATCGTTTTTAATACGAGAAATAGCTCTGCAGTTAAGTGGATTAATTATGCCCTTGTCGCTATCGTCTTGATCGCCGTCTATCAACTCCACGCCGATCATCAGTCCTTTGCCTCGTACGTCACCGATTATTTTCCACTCACGTCTCATGCCACACAACTTTTCTAGGAAATATGTGCCCACGTCCAAACAGTTTTGCTGCAAACCTTCTTCGTCGATTACCTGGAACAACAATTTATTGCTATATATATATTATATTTTACTTTATAAAAGTGAAAATGGAAGCAAAGGTTTTAAATTTTACGACTGTACTTGATAAAAAATGGATAGAAAATAAAAGAACTTTGGCACTTTAGTCGATATAAAATATTAGAAAGAAATGTTTTTGTGAAAAAAAAAGTTTGGTTGGTATCGAATCTATTCAATAATTTATCTGAATTTTGGTTTATGGTAACTGTATATAGTTGTAAATAAACTAAAGCTATATTTAGCATGAAGCACACCACACGTATATGGCGATTAGGCAGTGTATGATTATACTGTACCGTAAGTTCATACTTTATTTGGTACTTGAGCGCTCTCCAATCATAATATTTATTATTGTCATTATATACCTTTAATACCGACACACCTACAGCACACGAAACAGGATTGCCGCCAAACGTGTTGAAATGAAAACCCGAATTCAATGACCGCGCAATCTCGGGCGTCGTGACGACAGCAGCCATCGGAAAACCGTTCCCGATGCCTTTGGCCATTGTCACAATGTCAGGTGTGACGCCGTGTGATTGGAAATTCCAAAAGTGTTCGCCAGTTCTACCGAAGCCCGTTTGCACTTCGTCGGCCACGCACACACCACCGTTGCTCCTGATCAACTCGTAGACTCTTTTTAAATAACCCCTCGGGAATTGGACGATTCCACCGACGCCCTGTGGAATAAAACATTTTAAGTCAACTGGCCAAACTACTATAATTAGGTAAACCTATTGCATCTATAATGACTTGTAGGTAAAATAATTATATAGGCTATAGCAATATTATAGGTACGCAGTGGACAGTGGACAAATATATAATGAGTAGAAAATCAAAGCATTTTTACTGCCTCTAAAAATGACATCAGATACTCATAAAAAATACACATCATTATATAAATACATACATCGCTCCACTCAAAATCTAAAATACAATGCAATTAACTATAGTTTTGCTATTATTAATACCATAGTGAGTTTCTGATTTTAATTTTACACCAGGAAAACATAAATTATTAATGCATTTTGTGTTTTCTGCTATCGAAACTTAATTTATACATACCTATAAATATATATACCTAATATGTTTGTGTTTTACTATCATTTATCAGTTATCCATTGTCTGCGTTCAGATAGTATAAATAATTGTAAATTTCTGTGTTAATATATTCATAATATTATTTGGTGGTGGGTGGGGGTTCAAATCAGAGTTTCCGTAATAAGTCTGTGATTATAATTATATTACAGATCGAACCTGAATGGACTCCGCAAAAAACCCGGCCACCTTGCCACGGGGTATCGAATACGAGAAAATATCCTCCAGCTGTTCATAGTACTTGTCGGCTGCGCGACAACGAACCCGGTCACATTCGCAAGATCGCTGCGTCTGTACCGGAGAGTCCCTGCACTTCTTCCCACCCCAGATACCTTTGAACACATCCGGGCACATCGCGTGGTGAATGAAGTGGCCAGCAGACATGTTGTTGTACTTGGCCGACGCCAATGCCGTCAGCCCATGTAGATTTCCGGACACACCGTGGTAACAGTTCTGAATGGATAGCACGTCCTGGTTTCCGGTGTGCAGTCGAACCAGCTGCATCGCTAGTTCGTTGGCTTCGGAACCGCTGTTTACCAGGTACACAGTCTAAAACGTTCAAACAATATTTTATATAGATTTAAAGTTTTTAAATAATGTTTGTATTGTGTATAGTGTATATTGTATATATATCAACAAAAAAAGAGGGTAAATGGATGTCGCTCTGCTGTACTGTAGGTGATAAGTGGGTCAAAATGGATTGCATTAAATTTGAATTCAATGATATCATATCATTGTATACGAAAAACGAACCTGACCAGAGATGGCTTGTCAGTCTAGATATTTTATATTGTTATTATATTTTATTATAGCCTGTAAGTTGAATTAATATTATAAATTACAACAAATTAAGTAAATTCGTTATTTTTATTTTTATTTTTATTCGTTTCTATGGTGATAAACAAAGCGTGAGAAATTAAAATCCCATTTTAGTCGTTTTTTGTAATTTGTCGGTGGTTTTTCCCGTGGCATTAAATAACTATTGAGAAAATCGAAAAATGACCTCTCTAAATTACCATCTTGACCCAATTTTCTAAAATACAAGCTATGATATGTTGAAATCAAAGCACTGTGGCCGAAAATTCGAAATCGAAAATCACTCTTTTGGGGTAGTAAAATTGTGATTTTCAACTTCAGTATCTTGTTTGATGGGAAAGTTGATGCATTGATGTGGTCAAAATTTAAAATATCTAGAAGTTTTCAAAAGCACTGAGAAAAACGAAAAAAAATACTAAGGAAAAACAGGACCTTTTACGTAAAATTCTACAAAATAAAGTTAGAAATTCATAAACATTTTTCTTTTTAAATCTCAGATTTGAAAATTGAATACAATCTCCCACAATAAAATATTTACTGAAAAGTCAAATTTAATTTTTATGGGCGTTTGAAGTTTTACAAGATTGGATATTCATATACCAATTTTCTTAATTTGTTGTAATTCAAAAACGATTCACCGTAGACACTTGGAAGTTACACAATATGATTATTATATCAATTCCTATACATGATAAAATTTCAAAATATTTTGACTCGTTTTGAGCTGTTTACGGACATTTTCAATTTTTTTAGTGTTTTTTTCTATAATTGTGAATACAATTTTATTTGTTGGTCCAAAAAGTGTGAACATTTAATATAAGGTTCCTGATATATTTTTACCAATTAGTTATTATTGTTATAATATTAAAAAAAATTTTATACATTTTATACATTTTATACATTTTAAAAGGTTAGGTTAGCTAGGTCACCTAAAGTACTTACTTATAAACGTTAAATCTATGTAGAAAGTTTACATAAACAAAAATATTAAGAACTTGTATGTAATATATTATTTTTTTTATTATTATTATTTATTAACTGTCTTTTAGTTTTACTTATTATTAAGACAAGTTCGAAAGCATTATAATCCCCAAACTTCCGAGTAGATCCAATTTGGTACCAGAATCTCTACCTTAGAAGTTTAAGGGACTAAAAAAGTAAAACTTTATCTTAACCTACTTTATAGTTTATGGGTACTATAATGGTTATAGGTGTAAGCTAAGCGATATAACTTTAATAAGGTAACCTTATCTCTTTAACTTACTGTGTACTGATCTAAAATATTTATCAGCAATCGATTTTTTTTCATCTAAAAATTATATAACCATCTCATATAGTAGGTACCTAGTAGGTTAGGATAGGTTAGGTTAGGTTAGGTTAGTACTAGCTTGAACCGTCCTCGTACAGGCCACTCTGTCTCCTCGATTGCCTCGGAAAGCTATTTGAGAAGATACTCGACAACCGCCTGAGGAGCTTCCTGGACGCAAACGATGGCCTCCATGACAGACAGCTGGGCTTCAGGAAAGGACGCTCAACCATCGACGTGCTAAATACTGAAGGACACAATTGCGCCTAACCAAAAAATAGGCATCCTCACCTTGGATATAAGGAACGCCTTCAACTCCGCCCACTGGAAGGCAGATGCTCTATACGAGAAGGAAGTCCCCGGTTACATGCAGCAGATGATAAACAGCTACTTAGAGAACCGCACCTTCAGTTTTGGTGAAGGGGACGAGGAGACGAGAATCGACGTCACCTGTGGAGTACCACAAGGGTCTGTCATAGGGCCGACCCTGTGGAACATACTCTACGACGGACTCCTTCGGACGCGACTACCAGTGGGAGTTGAGTACCTGGCTTTTTCCGACGACGTCGCACTAGTCGCCAGAGCCAGAGACTCCATAGGTATAGAGCAGCTACTCACCTCCTCGGCAAAGAAAGTCTACGACTTGCTGACGCGAGTGGGCTTATCACTTGCCGAGCAAAAGTGTGAAGCCATGATTATCACAAAACCGAGGACGCACAACGATATTAACATCACGGTCAACGGGCATCAAGTGCCCTCCACGAACTGCATAAAATACCTGGGCTTGCACATCGACCAAAAGTGGAACTTCACCGAGCACGCCAGGATAGTAGCAGCCAAGGCAGGAAACGTCGTGCGCAGGCTGTCACGGATAATGCCAAACATTAGTGCGGCGAAGCCAACGAAAAGGAAGCTACTGAGCAATGTCGCCCACTCCGTGCTGCTGTACGGAGCACCAGTATGGGCCGGAGAGATAAGCGCGGCAGGCTGGAAGGAACTGCTCAAGGTACAGAGGCGCATATGTCTGAGAGTCACCTCAGCCTACTGCACGACTTCGAGGGATGCGATATGCGTCATCTCGGGGATCACCCATTGAACCTGCTCGCCAAGGAGAGAAAACAAATACACGACAAGAAGAGGAACAGGGAACAGGCAGTACCGTCCGAAAACATCCTCAATAATTTCATTTTTTTTCCAAATAGTTCTCATAATCTAGCTCATTTAACTCTGCAAGTTCTGGAAAATAAAGAACAACAGCTGAATTATAATTTAATTCGTTAGTTAATTTATTATTTTAAAGTATTGTATTATGAAAGAATTTGAGAATAATATTGATTTCTATTAATAATAAATTTATCAGCAACATTATAATATAATATAATGCAGCGTTTTTTAAAATTTTTTTTATCCGTGGAACCTTTTTTATGTCCACTTTTATCGTGGAACCCTTACTTTTTTTTCTAGCTTTTTAGCTTTTTTATTTAGCTTTCAACAGTAAGTTATTATAGCTCTACAATTAGAACCCATACTTTATTTTCATAGTTTTAATGTGTCATTTTATGTAAGGATTATTTACAATAAAAATTATAATAATTTTGTTTAATAATAATGTGTACACGATATTCTGTATTTAATTGAAAAAATATTTTTAATAACAGACAGTAACAAGACTTCTAAAGTTCAAAATTTTAATTTTTATGAGATGAGTGAAATAATTTTTTACTATTACAAATATTCTTAACATTGAGCTTTATTGATAAAAATTGTATTCTCATATTAGGTTCGGCATCAAGTCTGTTGCGGTATTTTGTTTTTGTTGGTACATATATATATATATATACGTGGTGAAGCTCGTTTCATATATATATATATATATATATATAAGTGGTTACAAATGGTAAAAGTGCTTTTTGTGACAGTTGAGGATATTTATCTTTTAAAATTTAACACAGAGATCGATTTAAAATTTTGAAAAAGAGCACTAGTTTCACGGAACCCTGAAGTGATTTCTGCAGAACCCTGGGGTTCCGTGGAACACAGTTTAAAAAACCCTGATATAATGTATTATAGTTGTGTATACATGAAAAAAAAAATATATTTAATTTTTTTATCTCACCTAAGTAACCTACCTATTTCACGTTAACTGCCACGAGTCCACCGGCGTCCTAACACGGATATGTAATTGTGGAGCCATGGTATAAATAACAGGGAATTGCTGAAATGTTCGTGTGTGTATTTATAAATAGGAGAGTCTAATCGTTATTTTGATTATAGCATTATGATTGGAAAAATTCGAATATTATGAATTTAAAATAAAAATAGTTAGAGCGCCGGCGGTCAACTGGCGTGGTAATTATGTGTTTTTACTATGACGCCGGATTGGTCGCCGGCTACCATAATATATACGAGTACATATATAGACAATTGTTTGTTTATATTTTTCAGTCTATCAAAACACGTTTCATTATTGTCATTAATAATTAATCAATCACAACGCGTTCTTGTGCTTGCTTCCTTGTTCGTTTAAATATTACGTGTACTATTATTATTTTATTAAAATGGATCAAAAGCAGATCGAAGATGCACTTAGTGATTCAGATTTTTCATTTTCGAATGAAAGTATTGATGACAGCGATTCCGATTCTCTTTTTCATATATCAGAAAGTGATGACGAATCCAGTGGTAATAAATCCAGTGATCATGAATCCCTTCCAGTACAACTTAATGCTGATAATGATAATATATCATCAAACTGGTGTCCTGTTACAGGTAATAACCAAAAATATTTTACTTATGAAAACGATTGCACGTTACCTATAGAATTATTGGCAAATAATGAGCCATATGATTATTTTAAATTATTTCTTACTGATGATATACTAAACTGTATGGTCTTGGAAACTAATAGAAATGCTGAACAATATCTAAAAAGTTGATTACGATAGCTCAGTGCTTAATTTAATAAAACAATAACATTGAATTAATATTATTTTTCTTTATTCGCTAGTTCATAATCGAATATTAATATTGAACGGCTACGACGCGTACGTTACACTGGTACGGTTTTATTGCGACTGCGACGGCTGATCGCCCGTCATCGAAGACCGCTCTATCGGACGTATCTTATCTTACATTTATACTCTATACAAATAATCGTTTCGGTATCTACCAATTTATTATATAAGTAAAATACCTCGCGTACGCAACAAAAGTATTAGACTGTCACGTAGTAGTAGATTCCGTTCATAGCAACCTATAGTATTAGAGGATATGACAAAATTTATTGGACTATTACTTTGGATGCGTGTAGTGAAATATCCAAACATTGCTGATTATTGGAGTAAAGCGGAAAGATATGAAAATAGTGTAGCTCCAAAAATAATGAGCCGAAAGAAATTTGAACTAATATTACGATTCTAGCATTTTGCCGATAATGAAACAAGTGATAAATCCGATCGTCTGTACAAAATAAGGAATATTCTTGATAAAATTAATTTCAATTTCGAACATTTACTTACACCCGGAGAAATCATTGCAGTAGATGAGTCTATGATTCCGTTCAGAGGGAGATTAAAATTTCGACAATACATTCCAAGTAAACGACACAAGTACGGAGTTAAACTATTCAAAATATATGATGTTAACGGTTTTACATACAAAATAATTATTTATGAAGGAAAACAGTCTATATCAGGTCAATCTTTAGGTGAAACAATCGTACTGTCGTTATGCGAAAAATACACGGATAACTTTTATACATCTGTCCCACTCGCTAAGCAACTTTTAAATAAAAAAACACATTTAGTAGGGACACTTAGGAAAAATCGCCGTTATTTACCTAAAGAAGTTGTCACCAAAAAAATTAAAAAAGGTGAAATTTTTGGGAAAGAAGACGTTAACGGAATTGTAGTGTCAAAATTTAAAGATAAAAGAGATATATTTTTACTATCTACACGTCATAAATTAGATATTGTAGACACAGGTAAACAATCCAGAAAAAAAGAAAGCATTTTGAAGCCAGATGTTATTTTATTTATAACACAGGAAAAGCTGGTATTGATTTATTATCAGACCAACGCATCTTTTATCTTCTCCAGTCAGAAAAAGCATCCGCTGGTATCATAAGTTATAACTGAGATATTACTTAACACTAGTGTTATTAATGCTCAAATCATGCATAATATAAAACATAATGATTCAAAAATGAATGTAAAACAATTTCGCGAGTCGTTAATTGATAACCACCAGCCAAAATAACCTCAAAAAATGGCAGTGCCTAACACACCACAATCAACAGGAAATCAAAGAAAATCAGCATTACCTAAACATAAAATAGAGGAAACGGAAGAAAAGTATCCAAGAAATAGAAAACTCAGAAAATGTTATTCAGAGTGTTATAAGAAAATATTACAAGAAAAAGGATTTAGGTAATTAGATACTTTGTTACATCTTTTAATTTTATCGTCTTTATAAAATAATTAAAATTTATAAAATATGTGTTTATGTCTTAGAGAAGCATTAAATAAAAAAAAAAAAGTCACTACGTTTTGCAGTACATATCCTTTACAGCCATTAATTTGCCTATCATGTTTCTCTGATCATATATGAAGAATCAATAAAAACTCGTACAAGAGTAATTTAATAATTTTTTATATTATTAATTTATGTACAATTAAGAATATTTTTTAAACACAGTTAAAATAAAGGAATCAATTAGTTTTTTTTTAAATTGTTCGTTTTTTTCTGATGTACGCCATAGTGTAATTATTAAGTCATTAGTTCTACGCCATAAAAAAATATAGTATATTAAATACAATGATAGGTTTGAACCGCCGGTGACCTAAGCAGCCCCTGAAGAATAATTCGGTTTAGGTCACCGCCAACCTAAATGGCTCCATTTTAATGTATCCGTGTTAGGTCGCCTGCGGGCTCGTGACAGTTAACGTGTTAAATAGAAATGTGATTACATTGTTTCATAAAAAAAATATACAATATAATAGTATAATAAATATACGAGTAGTTCCATATAATTTAAAATAACTATAAATTTACTATTTATTTTATCTCAGATAAATTTAATTAAGTCTATTGGTGGCTCTGACATAAAACATATTATCTAGAGGGTACTACAAAAATTATTTTCCAATAAATTGGCCACACTTTGTTCATGGACAGGACAAAAAAAACAACTATCGACTTGTCGACCATCAAATTATAAAAGTCATGAAAAGTATGCTTGACCCAGTCAATATTTATTTTATTACATTACTACATTAGCGTATGTATTATTTTTATTTTTAGAAATTTCAAATGAGCTTTATCAGAATGATGAAAATATATTTGAAATTTATGTAAAAGATTGGTTCAGGCATGGTTCCCAGCGTCATAAAAAAAAACTACTACAGGTCGTGTATAACATATACTACTAGAAAACAAGTTATATTTCAGATCGTTATTGACTACCTATTGAGAATATCAAATTAAATTTACTAGGGGACCCACTGGTTACCACCCACCCTTCTATTTAAGAAAAATTTCAGAGGCCAAGGCCTCTGAAATTACCGTTTGCCATGCCACTGATAGAAATATAATATGCATGGAAAAATATTTTCTGGTAAATATTAATAATTGTTTATAATTCTCATGATGTCGATATGAACCTTATATTTTATAATTTTATACCAATACATATTTGTTTGCTTATTTATAATATTTTTGTTATTGAATATTCCACGCCAAAAACGAAAATCCATTGAAAACATGTCTATTCGACAATTCAAACGACTTCAATTATGTACAAAACAACCAAAAAAAGTATCCCAAGTTGAAGAGGTATGTAGTATTTCATCTGATAACTGTTAACATTCAGCTACCATGGATAAAATAATAGAAACAACTGTGGTCGAAGTAACTGAAAACTGTAATAATAATACACATTAGCTTATACCTAAAATAGGTTTTTGTAATAATAAACAAATTAACTCATTACATAATTTAAGACACAAAATAAATACAGCTGATACGTTAAATCCCCAAGTCAATTCTAATAATGATGATAGTAATTCTAGTATTAAAGATAAGCTTCAACAGTGGGTTCTAGCTTACATTGTTAAAAAAAATAGTGTAAATAGTTTACTAAAGATTTTAAGATCTGAAGGATTAGATTTGCCAAAAGATGTTAGGACTTTGATGCATACTCCAAGGTCCCATTATATAATTAATATGAACCCTGGAACTTATATTCATTTAAGTCTAAAAAAATGCTTTTGATTGTATTAAAGTTTAATACTAATTGTTTATGAAATGTCAATAAAATAAGTTTAAGTTTTAATATTGATGGGATACCGTTAGCACACAGTTCTAAACAACAATTTTGGCCAATACTTTGTTAAATTATAAATGTACCTTTTCTATCTAAATTAGTTTTTGCTATTGGCTTATATTTTAGTACACTTAAAAAACCAGAGTCTATAGATGACTTTTGATTTGTTATAAATGAAGCTATAGAAATGGTAAAAGATGGAATTAATGTTGATGATAAGGTACGTATAAGTATTAAACAATACATTTGTGATTCTCCCGCCAAGGCGTTTTTGCTTAATGTTAAAGGACATAATTCTCGTGTAGGATATAATACATGTTTAGAGGAAGGCGAATATAAAGAACATAGAATGGCATTTTTGGGAGTGAGTGCTGCATTGCGTACTAACGAAAGTTTTAGAGCTAGGAGTGATGACGAGTACCATAAAGGTAATAGTCCTTTGGAACGTTTGTCGATTGATATGATTAAATCCGTACCAATTGATTTTATGCGTGCAGTTTGCTTGGGGCAATGAAACGCTTTTTAAAGTTTTGGGTGAGAGGTAAACAATCGACAAGAATACCCTTAGAGAAATGTGATGCAGCTAACGTAGAGTTAAATAATTTAAGAGATTTTTTCCCATCTGAATTTGTCAGGTGACCTAGATCGTTAAACGATATTGAATACTGGAAAGCGAATGAGTTTAGAACTTTTTTGCTGTTCACTGGTCCAATTATATTAAAAGGAAGACTTAAAAAACAGTTTTATTTTCATTTCATTAAATTACACTGCACTATAAAAATGTTGGTGACCCCAGCTCTATATTCAACTAAAAATGAAATTGCTTATAATTTAATAGTTGAATTTGTGAAAGAATTTAAAACTAACTATGGTGCACATTTTATGACGCATAATATTCACAGTTTAGTTCATCTCCCATATTATGCTAAGATACATGGGTGCCTGGACAATTTCAGTGCTTTCAAATATGAAAACTCCTTAGGACTTTAAAAAAAAAAAGCATTTCACATTCTCGTTTTCCTTTACAAGAAGCTGCCAATAGAATATTAGAAAAAATAAATATTATGTATAGTGATCACGAAAACACTATAGATATTGAAAAATATAAATTAAGTAATGAATGTGATGGAAACAACCATATTTTTAATAAAAATCAGGAATTCATTTTTTACCAAACCATAACTTTAACTGGTGCAAATTATATTATTTCCTCCAAGGTTCTGAAAAATAATTATATTATGTTAATTGCCAATGAAGTGGCATTAGTTAGGCATATATATATATATAAGGATAAAAATGGAAACATTTTTTTAAATGTGTGCACATTTAATAAATACTCAAATTGTTTTGATGTTCCACTAGAATCATTTATAATTGGCTCTGTCATTGTTGATATTGCATCCCAGTCTAACTTGAAAAGCATAAGCGTTAATGATATTAAGTATAAATGTTTTTTTGTTCCTTTATCAACTGATAAGGCAGTTGTTATGTCTCTAAAGGTACGTACAGACCAAGCAACATTTTGTTGGCAACACGTTGCCAAATGTTGACAACAAATTTGTCGGATTTAGACACAAGAGTAAAAAGTTTTCAGTAGTTTTGAAATGCTACGTGAAAAACAAAAAAAATATTGAAAAACGGGAATTTTCACGCAAAACCAGGTTTTTGACAAAATTGAATTTTTAATTTGGCTGTTTCTAAAAAATAAAAACTGTGGATACTATATTGCATATATGCGCAATATATATATGTATAATTGTATTATTAATTTTGCAGATACCACGGTCGGAAGAAGGTTGGCGTGAAGTAGCAAATGGATTTAGCTTAAAATGGAATTTCCCTCATTGCATTGGTGCACTCGATGGGAAACATGTACAGATAGAAGCACCAGAGAACAGCGGAAGTGTATATTATAATTATCATGGCACATTTAGTATCGTGTTGATGGCTATAGCAGATGCTGACTATCGTATTATTTATGCCGATGTGGGATGCCAGGGCAGAATTTTTGACGGTGGTGTTTTTGCAAATACAACATTTTATAATAAACTTATAAACAATGAGTTAAAACTTCCAAAACCGACATGCTTATCAGATAATATTCAAAGCCAAGTTACTCCTTTTGTATTGGTAGCAGATGATGCATTTTCATTAAACACAAACCTTATGAAGCCCTTCCCAGGTCCATATCCAAAAGGTTCCCAAGAAAGAGCGTTTAACTATCGATTAAGTAGAGCACGACGGATGATTGAGAATGTGTTTGGTTTGCTGGCGACTGTTTTCCGAGTATTTAGAAAGCCTATTCCATTACACCCTAAGAAAGTTGAAAGTGTAGTACTTGCTTGCATTTCTCTACATAACTTTTTAAGACGAAATGCACAGTCAGTACGGATGTACACACCACCTGGCACATTTGATAGTGAAAATTTAGATACTAGTTCAATAACACCTGGATCATGGAGAGCAGAAACTGAGGGAAGTTTACTTGATTTACAGCGCATCCCGAGAAATGCTTCTCAAGAAGCTAAAGAAATAAGAAAAGAATTCGCCAAATTTTTTATTTCAGAAGAAGGAAAAGTACCGTGGCAAGAAAGATTTGCATACATTTTCTGGACTATGATTATTATTGTAGTTAATGGTTTCTTATTACATTGTCAATTTAATCAAATATAGTTTTTTATTATAATATTAATCTTATTTAATTGTCTAATTAATTTTAAAATTTAACACTTTAAGGTAAAATATATAGTCTCTGTTGTTCAAAAACGATTTTGCTAACAATAAAAATATTTCATAATGTTTATTATAAATTATTTTTATATTAGTGTTATTTCTTATTTTATTTGTATTAATATCACGATGGGTATATAGAATGATTATTCGATAATAATAGAGATGTTAAAATATGGTATTTTATTTTTGTTTTGTATAATACCGTATTATACACCACTATATAATACAAACTCACATCTCTAGTTAATAATAACAACCGTCGTATGACGTGCACAATACACATGATTACATGAACAAACCACAAATGGTTGCTTGTAGGTTTATAATTATTTAAAGTTATTTATAGTTATGTCTCAATATTATGATTACGACATCGACAACAATACGCAATATAGACATTTTGATGGCAATAATTTTTTAGTTTACAATAATACAATTTAGTTAATTTATTATAAATAAATAAATTATAATATAAATATTATTTATTGATTTAGTATGTCAGATAAATTCAATTTTAAACTACTACTTTACTATTTTTTAACAACTAGATACCTACCTCAATTGTACTACGACTGCCTTTAGAAATGTTATTTTCCACGAGAAACTTCATCATATTATATCCAAACCATAAATTATCTTCCGAAATTGTAGCAGCTCCACTTTTACTTTTTTCTCCAATTTTCTTCCTTTCCCGGCTAAACTGCGTTTTTAGGGATTTAATTTTCCTTGATACTTCATCCACATTTGTTTTGAAGTGCGATGCTATTTTGGACGTTTCATCAAACTTCAAGTTTCTATCCCGATATTCTTTTGATTGTATGTCCCACAAGGCAGGTGCAGCTTTCAGCATTTCAATGAGTTCTATTACGAGCTCTTTTGACCACAACATAATGCAAAAAATGCAAAAAATGCAAAAAAAGTACAGCTAAACGATATGTGAACGTGTGTACAAATCAATGTACAATGACAGTAATTGTTGACAACATCGTCCATACTGAGCGATGTTTTCCATTTCGATTGGAAAATTCAGATACAAGCAACACGCAACAAATTTCTTTGATGTCATGCCGCCCAACATTGATGTGTATCCGTCAACTTTTAACCAGTTGCTGAGATACATGTTGACAACACTGTTGGCAACGTGTTGCCAACAAAATGTTGCTTGGTCTGTACGTACCTTGTCATAATGTATTATAACTTTTTTTATCAACTACCAATGTAATATTCAAATTAAATATTTCATAACATACCTACCTAATATTGATTTTATTTTACTAGATTAATGGAAAATGTATCAATTGTCTGTTCATTCAATATAGGTATTCTATGGTAAAATGTTGAAAGACTCTTATTATACTCTCAATATAATTATTATAAGATTTATTAGACAATAAAATTTATAATTATTGTTTTAATTTTTTTTATTATATATATATATATATGTTTTATTAAGTAAAGCAGTTTTTTTTTTAATAATCATATGATGTAGGTATACAGTTGTATATTAATATACATCAATATTTAAATGTATTATCATTTTTTATTATTATTATACATTTATTATAATGTCAAGTAAAGAGGTTTTTTTTCTATTAAATTGTTTAATATACATAAATCAAGTATATTATAATATTTTTATCATTATACATAGATTTTATAAAGTAATCTATTATAACTTTTATGTCACTTTATTATTATACATTTATTATTATTAAATTATTATCATTTATTATATGTATTAATAAATCAAAATGTTTTTAACCATTATTTTAATTTGTATATTAATTATTATTCTAATAAAAATTATGACCAGTTGATGGATTTTATTGGTTTGTATAGCAGTATATAAGTAACTTTATGATCCCAATGTTCATAAAAAAATTTTAAAGAGGGCATTTTCCAGGTCCAAAGTTGGTGGTATAACGGGAATTAGTGCTGTATAATCTATCGCTAACCTCACGAACCTGCACTTTCCCCCAAAGTCTTATGGTTGTTCAAATTGAACATGATATAGATGTTTAGAATTACACATATAATAGAAGTTATATTAGACATCCCACCGATATCGTATAATGCAGTCGTATAAACGTTGAAACCTAACTTCTTATAAATTACTTTTTAAAAAGTTGCTCAACCTTGCATTAGCAATCCCATGAACATCATTATAACATCAATATGCATTAACTAATAACATCGCATATCCTCAACACATATTCGTGGAATGTTCTTGGTACTGCATTTTGCACAGTGGGAAGTAATTAATAAACTCAGTTGCGCAACCAGAGAGGTACAAAGTAATTTATATATGTATAGCCGATTTACGTGGAACCTTGTTTTAAATTTTCAATCCCCATCTATACAAGTTGAACATTTCATAGATTTTTAACTACAAAATAATTATTGAATTTGAAATTTGATAAATATTGTCAAAATTTGAAATTTAAATACTTATAAAAAAAACTGTGCCTATGCATTTTTAATATTTTTGAACTGATATTGTAACAATATATCAGGAGCCTTGTATAAAATGTTCATGCTTTTTTACTGAACAAATAAAATTTTAAGAATATTTATAGAAAAAAAAATGAAAACTGACAATGTCCGTAAATGGCTCAAAAAGAATCAAAATATTTTCAAAATTGTATGGTGTATATAAAACGAAAATATAAATATTCAGTGAAATTTTCAAGTATCTACAGTTATTCGTTTTTGAATTACAACAAAATAACAAAATCAATACATGAGAAATCGAGTGGATATCCAATTTTGTAAAAATATGACATTCGTAGAAATAACCTAAAAAAGTTGGAAACTGAGTATATCTGTAAATATTTTGAAAATATTTTCATGTATAGAAATGGCTAATATAAACATTTAGTGAAAATGTCATGTATTTACGATAATTTGTTTTAGGTTTACACCAGTTTTCAAAAACCAATTTAGCGTAAAAATTCCCGTTTTTCTTAAATTTTTATTTTGTTTTTCCGGGTACTTATGAAAACTATTGGGAATTTTAAATTTTGACCCCTTAAAAGTACCAACTAGATTTACTTTCCCATCAACAAGATACTGAAATTGAAAATCATTTCATTATTTCAACTACTAATCGTGTACTAATCGTTTTGGCAGTTTCGCTATGATAATCATGAAGACAGTGAATTCCTTTGAACCTTATCGCTATCTAGTGACGAATTAGCTTACTGAATTATTTTATTGAGTAATCAGATATAAAATTTTGAAGTGATCCATGGTTATTATTGAATATTTATTATCAAAATTACATTATATTAGTATAAATTGTTGACAATAAAAATAATAAAAATATAATATAGTAATATAATATTTTTCACTGTTGTGGTTGTCTGTTGACTGTTTGTAGGTGCAAAATGTTACGGTTGCCCCTCCAGGAAAATTGTCGTGTGTGCAACTGCACCCTCATGCCTCCCCCAGATGCCGCCACTAGCATTGCTTATCTGTGTATTTATATAATCAATGCAAGTAGTCACGTCGCCTCGCCATCTACCGGGAGTAAATATTTCGTGACACCGAAAAACCGGGTTGATACCGAGTTGCGTTCGAGATTATTACAGATAAAAAAAAAATCCGAGTTGCGGTAAAAAAATATAATTAATAATTATTATGTTTAAAATATTGATATAGTTATATATTATTATGCTATGGTTAGGTTAGGTTAGTCTACTGAATTGATTTTTGAATATGTATCAATCTGAAAGAATTTTGTACAATAGTCAAAAGTGCCATCCACCAAAATAGTTTCAACACTGCACATGAATTTCAAATTACTTTCGCATGAAAATATTATTAAATTGCATGATTTATCGTTGAATATTACTAAATTTTCTCCTTTCGTAGATATCACTTAGTCCATATCCAAATAGTCATGTACGTCATCCATACATTTTGGTAACTTTGGTAATCATCGTTGTAATTTTGCACGATTGATGTTTTCCCTAAAAATGAATAGTTTGAAATTAAAATAGATAGGTTCTTATATAGTATATTATACAGTGTGTTATTCACTGTTGTAAACTTGTAACAATAGTATGACTATAATGCAGGGATGGAAAACGTTTTTGAAAGAACAAAAAACGAAAACAAAAAATCCCAAAAACCGAAAACATTTTTATAACGAAATCAAAAACGAATACGAAAATAAATTATAATATTATACATTATTATTTATACCACGTAAAAAATTTCACTTAAATCTTCCAAAATGTTCACTTTTTCACTATACATTACAGATAGTTGTGACATTTTAACCTGTTGATACGAAAACGTCTTGCAATAGACTAAATGATATAACGTTGACATATGTACGATAACATTGTCGATAAATCTCGCGTCTGGTATCATAGTAATTGGTGTAATAATACGTGAAAATTATAAATTACAAAATGTTGACAACATCGCATAACATATTCTATGCTCAATATTGTGTTGCTAAAAAGGGATACTAATATACTGAATACTGCTTCGCCGTTAGATCATGAAATGATTGACGTGAAAATTGGATAAGAGCTTATCGGATAATCGATAACCGGATACTTACCGCAATTAAGACGTTAATTTTACCTTCAATATTATTAAGACCGCAATTCGTCCATTGCGACCGCAACTCAAACAATACCAAAAACCGGGCAGTGAGCAATCTATAGTATTTATAATCAATGATATTAGTCACAACAGCTACTAGCCAGAAGTTTTTTCCCACTTTGCAACTATTTAAATTTTAAAACTTACTGTTGAAATCTACTGGTCAAGTGAAACTAAACGGTTTGGCAATCCTTAATATACACCGGGATATTAATATTGATTCAGTGATGGTAATTTATAAAATGGTAAAAACATCATAACGAAAACTCAATATTAGTCTTTAAGTTGTATCAGTGGTGGATCCAGGATTTAATTTTTTTTTTCTTGGGGGGGGGGGGGGCATAGTCCAAAACGCAAATCTTAAATTTTTTCATTAATTAACAAATACATACAAATAGACAATAATTTTAAATGTGTATTTTTTTTATTTGTTAAAGATTATACTTAAATTGTAATAATATTGTTGAAAATTTATAACGACGAAGATAATTGTAATTTCCTAGGATTAGATTTTGAAAACATATCTAACACTTCTTTAGGTTTTACATCAATTTTTTTATGGGTATTAAGCAAAGCTAACCGTTTAAACGAGTTCCCCCATTGTTGTTCTCAAGTATGTTTTTATGCGTTTTAGCGTTGAGAAAGACCGCTCACTTGTCAATGTTGTTACTGGTAATATTGCTAAAATTAGTAAAAGTTGACGAATGTTTGGAAAATACCCATCTTCAGTTTTTTTGAATGCGTCTATTGCTGTATTTATTTTTTCCTTTTATACTGGTTGTAGAGTCCAATGCAGCTACCACAATGCAATGTCACCTGTAAATAATTGTAATAATGCATTTATAATTTATTTCAAAAATGTAATAGTGAATTATTATAATAATTGTTTTTACCTTTTAATTCGTCTATGGATCCAAGCAAATCTGCTTTATAAAAAGTGGCACCCTTCTATAATATGTTCTTCAGATTTATTGTGTAAATAATAAGGTAGTAAAACTGATTTTGATAAAGGCAAAATTTCATTTATTTTTTTTAAATAGTTCAACTCTTTTGGGAGAATCACGCACGAATCAGAAAATGTACTGACCTGGCTCTGACTCTGGCGGATTATTTTCGTCACTTGTTTTAAACTTTAAAAAAAAAATTTTTTTTTCACTTTGTCGTTTTTGTGACATTTTAAAACAGAATAATTGAAAACGAAACTACAAACGAAAACACTACGGACAACAGCACGAAATACGAATTACACACAAGTGACACGACGACTGTAAAATTACTAACATTTTAAAACGATAATAGCAATATAGAAATGGATTAGTGAAAATCGTGTGTCAAATAAAATAAGATAAGATAGCGATGGCCAGTAGGAACGTTATATGGCAAAAATAGCCGGTCTGCCGTCTGCGTTAATATTTCTTAAATTATAATATAATTTGTTTGAGTGAAACAATATAAAAGATAAAATTATAAAACTTAATAATAAAAAATAATAAAACCTAACTCATGCCAATGGGGGGGGGGGGCGAGGCCCTTCGGGCCCCCCCTTAAATCCGCTACTGAGTTGTATGTTTGTTTTTTCATAATATGATATTTTTTTTTCTTTCTTACGATTTATATAATAGTTTTAAAAAGGGATTAATAATTTATTGTTACTCAATTATTAGGTACTTACGTTTGTTCAGAAAATATAAGCAATATAGGTAACATACTGATCATATGAGTCTCGAAATTATTTTCTGGTTGCGTCGCTGACTACATTATTTAACCTTCGAGTGGGCGCGCGGACGGTTTTTAGACCACACATTTGAAAAAAATCGCGCCCATTCGTTAAGTTTCATGCAGTGAACCTATCCATTAGGTATTCTCTAATTTCTTATCTAGTCGTAAGATAACGTAGTTGTTATCATTTTCGGGTGCGCTGTTATTTAGTTTCAAACACGATTATTTCCAGTGCATATGTTACTGCGGTGTTGATACCGTTGTGCGCCTATTGCTGTTTCTATTTCAATCTGCGCCTGACATCGATATGTAAGTGTTATTTTATAATTTTATTATGATGATTATTATTATTATTATTATTATGTAGGTACTATATTGATATGTTTATTGTTAGTACCTATCAGGTATCATCGATAGCGTAATGAATACTATAATAGACCAGAAGACATTGAAAGGATTATTCAAGAATTGGAAGATGAGGATAATGAATATGATGTACTTGCTGAGTATGGCTCAGATCATGATGATGATCCTGATTTCGAGCCAGAGGTAATTAAAGACACGGATCATGATAGTGATTCACCGTTCACTACAATGAAATTGAAGGAAATCTAGGTGAGAATTTTCGTTTTTTTATTGGTAAAGATGGTGAGACTTTGTGGGCTAACGAACCAGTAGCAAATATTTCAAAAACGAATTCAAAAAATATAATCAAGATTTTTGCCGGCCCAAAAGGAGCTGCTCGTCAGTGTAAAACAGAAATTGAATGTTTTTCACAATTTTTTTCTCTGGATATAGTCGATAAAATAGTTTCACACACAAGTACAATTAATTAAATAAATTCAATGGAGAAAACTTGCAAACCCTAATAGTAAGGACCGTGATTTTAGATTGACAAATCAAAAAGAAATACAAGCTTTTTACGAGGCCTTATTTTTGATTGCTGTAAAGAGGGCTAATCGAAAAAATTTGAGAGAATTGTTTACCTCAAATGGAACCGGTCTTATGCTTTTACGTGCCAATTTCAGCGAGAGGTGTTTCAGTCAGATTCTTATGCGGTGCATAAGTTTTGATGATATAAGTACAATACAAGGACAAATAGGGTAAGAAATGATAAATTAGCCCCTATAAGAGACCTATTAAATTGCTTTGTAATTAACTACCAGCAGTCATATTCTCCTGGCGAATTCACCACTATTGATGAAATGTTGGTCGCTTTCCGAGGCCGCTGTGGATTCATTCAATACATGGACAAAAAACCGGCGAAATATGGACTAAAGATTTATGCACTGTGCGATGCATGAACGTTTAATGCCTAAATTTGGAAATTTACTGTAGAAAGCAAGACACGGGCCCTTTTGCGACATCGAACAAGCCCTATGATATAGTTACCAGACTAACTGAAACTATTCAAAAATCAAAACGAAACGTTACAACCGACAACAGATTTAGTAGTTATCCATTAGCTGAAAACTTACTAAAAACGCATTAACTTTTATGGGTACCCTAAAAAAAAAAGAAAAAAGAAATACCTCCCGAATTTATTGTTCAGTATAGTAATTTGGAACCTGGTACACATCAATTCGGTGCCCAACCAGACATGACGTTAGTATCTATGGTGACGAAAAAGAAAAAAGTTGTGCTTGTATTGTCTTCAATGCACGATGATAATGTCACTGATGAAGGCACAGGTAAACCAAACCAAATAATGGATTATAACGCTACTAAAGGTGGAGTTAACACAGTAGATTTGATGTGTGCTAGATGTTCCACATCGAGAAATACTCGTAGGTGGCCAATGGTAGTGTTTTTCCGCCTTCCCGATTTAGCAGCAATCAATTCCTACAAGATTTACAAAGCCAATAATCTCTAGTGCTCATCCTAATGAGGGAAAATTTGAATTATCGAGCCACAATTGCAAGCCTTCTTAAAGAAATCAAGGAATTTTTGGAAAAATACGAACCACCTGCCGAACCTATTCCTACATCACAAAGTCGAGCTTGCGTTTTGTGTGGTAAACGAAAAAATAACAGAACATCGACAACCTGCTGCCAATGTGGTAATCACGTTTGTAAAAATCATTCAACCAAAACTGTTCGATGTAACTCGTGTGTGCAACCAGAAAGTGACGACCAAGAATGTTTTGAGGACGTATACTAATTATTTTTTCTCATTCGTATTTTTTCGTAAGAAAAATTTCTTATTTTTGTTGTTCACAAGAATGTGATACTTAATAAAATAAGTCATATATTTATAGTCTATTTCTCAAAAACACTTATTTTATAATTTTGTTTTGTATCTACTTATGTTATATAAAAGTCTAATAAGGTTGTTATTATATAATTTGTTTATTTATGTTGGTATAATAATTTGCCTATATATTATAAAGTTTTAGTAAATTATTGTTTAATTAACTCAAAAATGTATAAAAAGGATGTTTATATAATTTATTGTGTTAAAATAGGATGGCATATTAAATAAAAGACTGGTTTCAACTTTATTTGTTTATAAATATATAAGTTTTTTAAATATATATGTTTATATTTTTTTAATATTCTTTGCATATTAGTCAATAGTTGTGTTTCTTCAACATCATTTTTCAACACATTCAATTATTTTTTTATTCTAAATTAACATAAGATTAATATTGCCTATTGAAACTATAAGATTCACATAAACATAAATTTAAACGTGGCTCTAAATTGTTCAATGTTAATACATGTGTAACTGCAAAATGCGCGCCCGCTCAAAGGTTAAGTATAATATAAACTAACTTAAGTATACAGATATAATGAGTATGGGCCGCAGGAGAAGCAATGCCAACAGCAATTCCTCCTCCGACTATGTAAAAAAACATTTAATGAGTATTGAATTATTTAATAATTATATGTACCTACCGTTGGTACGTTTAATATTTATCTAAAATAGTATTTTATGCAAATACTTACGATATAATTTTAAAGACTGCATTTGATACACAAACAGAATATTAGAAAATGCAATTGTCAGCATTAAAATTATAGAAACATTTAAACCGATGATTAATGAAATAAAAGTAATTTTGTTGGTTCAAAAAATGTTGGTAGGTACACCTTGAACTAGCAAATGGTTGACTAAAAAAATATTTTTACAAAACTTCAATAATGCACGAGTATTATATATGTTGGATTATTTTTTCAAGCCTATAACATGTATGAACATTTGAATATTTTATTGACATTTTACTAATACAAATGTTTTAACACATAGAGTTTAATGTAAAAAAACAAAATACAAACAAATATAATGAAAATATTGTAAATATTGTAAGCTACGCCAGACATTGTACTTTGCCCAATTAAAAGGTTGTATATTAAATATAGCCGGTATATACACACATAAGCTACTAGGTAGCTACTATACGCTTTAAATTACTGTTTGATTACTGACAGTGGTTCTTATAATATTATAACCTAACCTTTTTGTAATAGAAGTATGACAGTTGAATAAGTGTTGGGAAGGAACTCGTTCCAAAAGGAACGTATTCCTGGAACGAGTTCTTTTTGTAGGAACGAAGCTTGGAACTGCTTCCTTTAAAAATAAAAGAAAAAGAAAATGAACGAATTCTTTATTTTGAGGAACGTGAACGAAAAACACAGTTCCTTGTAATTTTAATACAGTTTTCTTTGTTTTTACGCGTTAACACATAAAAAGGTATTTTCAGTTGATTCATGACTAATGACATGAAGTATGGACGATGGACCCCTGTCCCCTACACACACCAACATCTCAGTCGATATTTTAGAAAGTTAGAATTAGAATTAATGTATTATAGTTTATAAAATAATATTAATAATATGTGTTGTATTAAATATTATTTAATTTATTATCAGCGTATTGATGCTGGTATGCCTGGCGACTTTTCTCGACAGGTTCCAATGTGATGACTCAAAAAAGGCACAAATTGAGTGACTCACTATTTGAAAAATTAGTGCTATTAAAACAAAACACGGTGTAAAACTGTAAAGTTTAAATAGTTTAATAACTATTTTGTATTCATAATATATTATTTTCATTTTCAATCATTTGTTTAAATAGTTTAATAACTATTTGTATTCATAATATATTATTTTCATTTTCAATCATTTTTTTAAATAATAATAATAATTATTAATTATTTCATTTATTTTTATTAATATTTCATATTACTTAGTATACTTTATACTTATTAATATTTATATATTATTATGTTATTTATATTATATTTATTATATAATATATTATACTTAAAAGTTGAAAGTACTTATAGGAAAAATAAAAAGTATAAGCAAAATACAAGCTAAATCTATATTATTAATTATTTTAAATTTTTAATTTATTGTATACCTATTGATTAAATTGTTCAGTAGGTACCTATTGACTATTCAGCTCCTATTTAGTTTCATCTTTTAAGTTCTAATTCAATGATCATTGTTGTTTTAATATTATAAATAACAAGGTATGACTTTAAAGCCGAGAGAAAACTAGGACACTAGGTTAACAATGGAACGAAAATGGGAACGAGTTCTTTTTTTAGAGGAACTATATTTGGAAAGAGTTCCTTTTTTAAATAAGGAACGAGGATCTGGAAAGAGTTCATATTTTAACAAATGAACAGGGAACGGAACGAGATCCTTTTAAAAAGGAACTTTTCCATCACTGAGTTGAATATACAACGAACCAGCTACACTGTTAAAAATATCTGAACGATTTTCTCATTGGTTCAATTTATTTTGCTGGTCATTATTTTGCATGTTTAACGTAGTATTAGAACTACTTTATATCGGAATCGATAAAAATTTCTCGGGCTGCCGTCTTAAATGACCTATTTTTCGATGAGTTATCTACATGTGGTTGGTTATATGTGGTTTCAAGTTTTAAGTTAAATTTTAACGGATCAACACTAACAATTCTTCTCAATAATGCAACGAGTTCAGACTTTACATTAGTGAGGAATGAAATATAATTTTCTAAATTGTCCAGATTTTTAGCATAATACCATACGATTTTTTGACTATGTGCGGATTTAACCTCCACGAACCCAGATGCATTAACCTTATCCATACGAGCCTTTTTAGATTTAATACGGTTGGTTGTATTTTCTACGTGAACGCGCTTATTCGCTATAGTAGTCATATAAGAATCTACTTAAAAAAATAAATAAATAAATCTAGCACCGATAAAAAAAAAATAAAAAATCTTACCTGACGCATCGCACGGTCCGGCATTGTCAAGCATTTCCACATACATGTCATCGTTTCTGTCGTTGAAATCATCCATATCATTTACATTTTGAGTCTGATTTGATGGACCTGCTGGTAGATCTGGCACTATAACATTCGGGGCGATCTCGATTTCACCTCATTGTGGTTGAACGCGTGCAACAGCTTATAAAATAAAGATTTAAAAATAAACCTAATCTAATTCGGCCCCAATAAATAAAATAAAACTAACCCGTATCAGCATCGCATTGATAATTTTCAGGCACTTCTGTAACATTTCATCATACCCATCATTAAAATATTCGTTGAGCATATTATTATAAACATCGCGAGTCTGATACTACAATATTCGAAGCGATCTCGATTTCACCTCGTTGTGGTCGAGCAACAGCTTATAAAATAAATATTGAATTAAATATTAAAAATATAAAAAATAAACATACCATGTACATTTTTCAAATGTCTATTGAGATTGGATTTGTACGTGAATATCGACGGGCATACAGTACACGGAAAACGAACACCATCGTGATTTTTTTGATGAGCAATCAAATTACCTTTACGCGCGAACACCGACGGACACTGCTCGCATTTAAACATTTTTCATATAATATTAATAATATTTTTTAAATATACGTATACAACGGTCTAAGGCTGATTACGTACTGGACGTTAGTTTACAAGTTGGCGGACTGACTTGTCCTGGGTCTCCAGTGATTATTATTATTATAAAAAAAGACTCTTTTGGGTAGTAGATGCACAGTGGTAGAGGTAAACATCCCTGGTAGGGGTTGACTCCTGTAATAAAATTATCGTATCGTCCTTGGTCATAATAATAGACTGGTTCAACCGTACGACCGCTTATACTCACTTGTCTGATGCACGCATTTTTTAAGATGAACAAGAATATGCAGGTCATACGACTGTAACACGTTATACGCTTGTCTCTTAAAATGTTTGGGTGGTTGTGGTCATTCAGCGGTGACCTTGCAGATTAGGGTACAGTCGGCGGCGGACAAAAGTATGTGTGTTTTTGTTTACGTTATATTAACATATACGTATAACACGAATATTTTTTAAATAATTACTTTCCCGCGTACATATATAAATTGTAAATAATTATTAATAGATTATGATAACTGCCCACAACAATCTGATAACTGATAACGCGGTAAAGGGTTGTGCGATGTGGAGGGTACAACAGTCGGGTGATGGGGTCGGTCGGATGGTATATGGTGGGTGGTGGTCTGCCGGGGTGACGTGACTGTACGCATGCGTGAATATATATGTGTCGTAAACGTACCAGATCGGATGATGTGAAGGATCAGAGGGGTTCATATGATCAGAGGATCAGAGGGATCATATGATCAGAGGATCAGAGCGATCATATGATCAGAGGATCAGAGCGATCAGTGTTTTCGAATCGGCTATTATGTCCTACTACCGGTCACGTAGACGGCAACTGTGTTTACGGCGGCACTCACCACGGGAGTGTGTATTGTCGCGTATTCTAAATAACGAGTAATTTTTCTCATTACAGTGTTCATACTGTAATGCCACTCAGTAAGCTATATTATTGGAAATACGAAACTAAGTTTCGGTGTTTCACTAAAATTCACATTTGTAATATAGCGTGTAAAATACTGTGTTACTGACATGTGGGTGCACGTGTGGGTGCGCTTCGCTATTTATTTACACACAGTCACTCACACTAATGATCACTTACTATGCACACATTTACACGACCCGCATGCACATAAATAGAAAATTGTCTATATAAACTCCTTAGAAACAATCAGTATGCATAGCCCCTTAAAAAATTATTTGGAATATTTTTATGTCAAAAATTAACACACAATTGGCAGCATTTGCACGACCAAATTTAGAGTTCACATGGTGTTATATTAACCGGGAAGTAAGAAATACTATGAGCGCAGCTGGCGGAACGTTGCAGCGGCCGCACTCAATTAAATTTCTCAAGAGTTTTGAAAAAACTTTTATGCCAGTATTCGGCACGCAATTAGCATAGATTCGCACGATGGTTGGCGAAACGTTTGAAAGGGTTAATTGTTTTTTTACAGGGAAAGAGTGTCGTTCGAATGCATGCTAATGGCTTCTTAATGGCGTGCACATTTTTTAATAGGTTTGGTGCATACTTTGGTTACCTTGCGTTTCAATAATAACAGTCATGAATTGTTTTTGAAGTCTTTGATCACTTAATGATTCATGGTTATGGTTTAAATATTTTTCAGTGATTATGTCAACATCACCTACTATTTTTAGTATGGTGTGCAAGTTTTGACTCTACAACGCCACTTATCCTCACCCGAACGTATTGGTATTTTTACACAAAAATAAAATTTCTGTGATATAATTGAAGAGCTAATACACAATTATAAAGACTTTAATAAGTCAAAAATTTTATATATTTTACAAACGGGGCACAGCTTAAGCTGTTACTTTTTAACATGGATATTAACATATACATAACAATTTGGGCGCAGTTTACATTATACCTTATTAATGTAGACACAAATTTGGGCACATTTAACATTATACCTTTTTAAAATAGAGACAAATTCAGGCACAATTTACAAAAAAAAAAATGGTCATTTGGGCGCACTATGCTACATCTTTAATATATTATACTGTGTTCCGGACTCCCTTATATATTATGATGTTGGGTAATTTGATAAGGGCAACTTGCGTGTTTGCCAGTAGAAGGTTGTCGTTCTCGTAAAAGACATGACCATCTGGCTCCAAGGCTTCTAATGCTAATTTGTTATAGTCGCTGAATTTTAGAAGGACGACTGTTTGTGACACGTGCGCCCGACTGTCAAATGCTACCTATGAATCTAATGATCAATATATGTGTTTTACTACTTTGGATAGAGTTTATACATTGTGTAAGGTCAACTTCTTATCATACATTAATATATTCCATATAAACGCTATGATTGCTTAGTTTAATAGAGAAAAGCATTTTTCCCGCATTGAAATTTTTGAAATCATGGTTATTATAAAAGGAACTTTTCAGCACGTTTCGCATATTCACAATATAATTTCTTTTATCTGGACATATTTATATTTGGCTCAGGGAAACAAAAATTTCCTATAGTCAGATAATCTATTTTCACGGCCGCCACCGTGTATATAGGAGGGGCTGTGCATCGCACTGACCAATTTTCGTCGGTCGAGTGGGTCAACTTATTTGGAATAGATTATACTTATTAAAATTTTCTATTTTCTATTTGTGTCTGTGTACACTGTACACGATAAGTAGTTAGAAATAATGCTTCGATTTTCAAATTCAGTATCTTTTCCGAAGGGAAAGGGAATTTAGTTGGTGCATTGAACTGGTCAAAACTGTAAATTCCCATTAATTTTTAATAGCACAGTGAGAACAAAAAATAAATAAAGGAAAAAAGGTTTCCAGTTTTTGACGAAATCGATTTTAGTTTTTGGCGTACCTCTGATACATGACATTTCCACTGAATGTTAAATAAGCATTTTTTATACAACAAAAAAATTTCAAAATATTTTGTTCTATTTTGAACTGTTTACGGACATTTTCAGTTTCCGATTTTTTATTGATTTTTTCCTATTAATGGTAATTAAATTTTATTCGTAGGGTCAAAAAGCGTGAAAAACATTTAATATTCAAATATTGACTAAATGTATCAAATTTAAAATTTAAAAATAATTTTGTAGTTAAAAATTTATAAAATGTTAAACTATAGGTAAGGATTGAAAATTTAAAATCAGGTTCAACGTAATAGTAAGTTAATCTGTAAGCAAAATATCTCAAAAATATAAATACGCAGTTTTTTTATAGTTATTTTATGTTCAAATTTGGAGAAAATTACATATTAAATAATCAAGAATAATTATTTTAGTTGTTTTATTGTAATTGTATAAATTAATTCAACTTACAGGCTACCGTATTAACAATACGTATAAATATAATATAAAATAATATACACAGACAAACCGTCTCCGCTATCGTTTTTCGTATACAATGATATTATATCATTCAATACAAATTTTTATACCATCCATTAACAGTGACCCATTCGTAACCAGCCGTACAGCAGAGCGACATGCACTTTCTCACCTTTTTTTTAATGATTTTCAGTATAATTTAGAGCAAAATTTTGATTTATAGCAACTGTAATGCGGAGTGTGAGCTTATAGACCTTTCCCGCAGGTCTCAATTGCTCAAATACATGTAGGTACTAGGTATACCAATAAATTATACCTATAATTTTTATAAAATGTTTAAATGTGGAAGTAATTTTTTATATTAATTAAGTAAAAAATATAATTACAAAATATTTTAGGAAACATCTTTCGAAAATATATCGTATTTTATTAGATTTGTTGATTATATTATATAAGCACAATTGTTATATATAAAATATGTTAAATAATTATAATAACAAAATCAAAAATTTTTAATTTTTAACATAAAGTGATACATTATTTTTAATCAATTATAAACTAAATATCCTTAATAATTTCCATACTATTGACAAATTTGGCGTTTATTGCATCCTATTTTGTACCTGACCCTTGAAGTTTAGCGGCAGCATTATTTCCTGAAAGATTTTGCATAATATTTAGCACTGTATATTGGCATAATAGTGATTTAAAATTTTTCATTTGTTCACACTATAATGGATAGATTCTATTGGATTTGATGTAATCACACAAATAATATTGTTAAGAAGATTAAGACAAAAGTACATACAAACTATTCCTTCGATTAAACAAATAGTTATATAGAATATGGTAATGGATGTATAATGGTTATAATTTCTATATATGCCAAAAATATGTAAAAAATTGTAATAGAAAATGCAAGTCATAATACAGTAGTTTCTCTGTTTGGTTTAGAAAATTAACTTAAATTCTATGTTCCGGAAGCGCAAATTTAACATAAGCAGGTCACAATACTAAAAAAAAATGGTTGTGTGTATATAGACAGGATAGTGAATAATTTACGGTGAAGCCCGAAAGCGCAAATCGACCTTTTTTTTCGATAGCTCAAAAGCGCAAAATGAATTTGCGCTTTTGTACCTTGGTAGTGGGATAAAAGCGCAAAAATAAATTTTATAACCTGATACAATATTTTACTGATCTAACGCTCGACGCTCGCGCTTTGCATGTATATAACCCGTTTCACGACATATTGCAGCAACACGTCGCGACGGTTGTTGCATTTGTCTGTGTCTTATCGTAAAACATTGCGATGGCAGTTGATAATCATTTAAGATAACTATAATATACAATATAATAATATAATTATAGTATATATTTTATAGTTTATATTTTATATTTGGCCGTTTTATTTGAAAATCAAGTGAAATGTTTTAAATCGTATACCAGATATCGACCTATATCAGTTGGTGTCTGTGCTACAATCGTGTCACGTGTTCGTATGTGTCTGGTTTTCGCTATAAAGTTAAAATTATGAGTCTTCGATTATTAAAATGTAATTAACATTAAATTACACAAATCAAAGTATATTGTGTATTGTGTACAATAATTTTAAGTACAGACATCAGCGAGTAATAACAAGCAGAGATATATCTTGGCGATGTGAGGTAAGACAATGTACTTCTACTATTCAAACTAATTCTAAAATATCCAATATTTTGACGGAAAATGATAATATATCTCATAGTCATAATACTGTGGAAAATCGGGATATTCAGCAACAAATTGTTCGTAATAATTGCAAACGAAAGGCGACTGAATGTATTTCGGAGCGACCAAATAAAATTATTCGTCGTGAACTGATGGCGGTTAAAACTACAGAACTATTACACAACGATATATCTAGTATAAGAAAATCCATGTATAGAGAACGTCGGAAAATAATTCCTGAAGCACCTACTTTATTATTCGAACTCATTCAACAATTAAAAATCAATAGTGTAACTACACATCGTAATGAAACATTTTGCCATGTAGATGAAGAGTCAAAATTGTAATATTAACGACGAACACTAATTTAGAATATTTAGTCGATAATAGTTATACTATTTTAGGCAATGGTACATTTTACGTTTGCCCGCTTATTTTGAACAACACTATAAAATTCATGTTCTACATAAATCAATTTATGTCCAAGTTATGTATTGTCTGTTACCATCCAAAACAACTGATATTTTTGAAAAAAATGTGGCATTTAATGAAAATATTATGTAAGAAAGAATTAAAACCTCAAAATATATTTTTGGATTTTGAAATATTTGCTCATAAAGGCGTTTTGCTTGTATTTCCAAATGCACAAATTAAATGTTGCCGGTTTCATCTCGGGCAAGCCTGGTATAGACAAATTGCAAAATTGGGACTTAAAATTGAATACGAACGAAATGAATCAGAAATTTCACATTGATTAAAATATTTTTTTGGATTGGCTTTTTTACCATCTACTGAAATTTCTGATACATTTTATGAACTATTTTCTATTGCTCCTGACAATCAGAATATATCAGCATTTTCAGATTATATTTTAGCGAATTTTATTGAAAATGACAGCAGATATCCACCACACCTCTGGGCTGAGCCACCTTCGAATGACCCAAGGACTATCAATGGTCCAGAATCATATCATCGACATTTGAAAGATCAATTTTATAACTCACACCCATCTATTTATGATTTGCGCTTATGGGTGATTTATTTTTGCGCTTTTGGGTTGCGTTTGGGTCATATTTTGCGCTTATGGGCTACACCCAATAATTTACTATCCAATACACATATTTAGACAAATCCAGCACAACTCGTCGTCTCAGAATGAAAAGGTTCTAACGTATTTTTTGTAATTGTTCAGTTAGCCCGTACCCATCATTCGCATATGAATTAGAACCTTTTCATTCTCTGTATTTCGTTGAATAATCAACGGATCGGTACGATTTTGAGATTGAATTATACAACAAAAAATATTCAAAAAAATTGATTTAGAACCTTTGCATTTTGAGACGACGAATTCAAAATCTTGCCTATATTGAATTTAAGTTATAGTATTTTAATATAGTCGGATCACAAATTGCTTGAATAAATATAAATCGTAAAATATTATAACTGTAATTAAAGTTTAAAATATTGGTAATTTGTAAAATATTATAACTTATGAACATTAAAAAATCTTACTTCCTGTAACTTTTAATTCTTTTCCCCACTCTAGTTCACCTAATGGTCTGCATCCTGAAAATTATTATTAATTAGATAGGTAAATATTGAATGATTAAATAATTAAGATTTTGGACATTAAAATGCTTAGATTTTTAAAACAAATTTTAGTATTGGTTGTTCAATTAATTAAAACAAAATCACAAAAATCACATGATAAATGGTGGATCTCTAATTTTGATCCACGTATACTTTAAGTTATGTTATCTATTGAATTAATAAAAAAAAACTACTTATAATGATGAATTAATTTACATATTGTTAAGTTTCCAAATATTTTCAGAAAATATATTCTTTAGGATTAATTAAAGATTTAATTGGACGTAATTTAATTATTCCAAACTCTTTATTTAATATAATTATATTATATATTATAATACAATATTATAAATATATATAACTTCAATGTTTGATGTAGTTATTAATAAAACCAGTAATTTTTAGGAATTGTAGTGAATAGAGAAATTGAATTATATTAAGTGCCTCTTTACATAAATATAATATATGATGGGTACTCGATGATAGCGAAAGACCATCTGAGGGATTGAACTTGTTGTGATAGTATCTACCGAAAAGATTGAAGGAGTCACGGATAGGCAACTACAATTGCATGCACGATTAACGTTTCAGAAGCGACAGTGTGACAACGTCGACGTCCAAGATATAGGCAATTCAACACACAGCCCAACGATGTATTGGTGGGTAGCAATCTTAGATCATATACTATGGATGGAGCTATCCGTAAAATTACCATAGCACCGAATTGTGTCCAACATCATCCCCACCACCTTCATAATTTCACGGTACACGATACTAATGCGCATGCCCGAAAGTCAGTAATCAGTATCAAAAATGCCAACTGATAACACATTTTTAATAACTAGTAACTACTATTCTGGTTTCTGAATAATGTCTATGCATAAAAAATATTAATTAACATTTTAACAATATTTATTAACCTTACATTTACCTTTACTTTTTAGTTTTTACAATAGTACACAATATTTAAATTAAATAAAACTTAGTCCAAATTCTAATAAATAAATAATGACAATCACATTTGAAAATTAATCTTAATTACATAAATATATCCAATTAGTAATTAGTTAGTACTTGCCACTTGGTAGCAAATTGAATAAGTTGACAAAATTCAAAAATTTTATTTTAAACGTTTTAATATTTAAATTCAACGTTATCAGTAAGTTAACAGTATGGCACTATGACAGTATCATTCACATATATTTTTGAGCATGCGCATTAGTGTCGTGTACCGTGAAATTTTGAAGGTGGTGGGGATGATGTTGAACACAATTCGGTTTACGGATAGCTCCATCCATAGTATATGATCTAAGGTAGCAATGACGTGACGATGGACAACAAGGAACCAAAACGCACCGAAACGCGAAGGATACAAGTTATACAATGGGAAAGAGGACTATGCAGTTTAAGTTTATGGAGGGGATCTCTCTGTGGTCGGATCGGTATGGTGAAATGACCACAGAGCTCAC
>SSSL01000028.1:0-35277 GCA_008086715.1 Sitobion miscanthi
TTGGGATGAGCTTCTACCATACGCGATGTTCGTGTATAACTCAACGGAGCATACGTCCACGAAATACCAGCCGTACGCGCTACTATATGGTAGGGAGATTAGTATTCCGGTTAGGTTGAAATCAAATCCAGAACCTAGGTATAATTATGATGATTACGTTTATGACCTTAAGCAAAAATTGCAAGGAAGCGCATCACATAGCCAGGGAAAGATTGATGAAAAGTAAAGAAAAAAGTAAAAAATATTACGATAAAAAAGTGAAAACGGAAGTGTTAGAGATAGGAAATTTAATACTACTCAAGGATCATACTCAAAGAAATAAGTCCATTTTGGAGGGGACCATACGAAATTTTGGAAGTATTAGATTCGGAAAACATAGTTATATCGCGAAATCGAAAAAAAGTAACGGTACATAAAAATGACGTGAAAAAATATTACGAAAGCGATGATAAAAAGGACGAACAAAACGATTGAATACCACGAATAATTAATTATATAGTATAGAATAGATAAATAATAATACGATAGAATAATGATAAGATACAAAATATAAAAAAAAATAGTAGAAAAAAAAATGGAAAAAAATAAAATAAATAATAATAATAATTAAAATATAGTAATAATCGAATAAAATAAACAAATACGGATAATAAAGTCGACGTGGGATGTGAACAATGTAGCATAACAAGATAAACGAATTATATATATATATTATAGGTTGTGTTGGTTATGGACAACAATAAAAGGAATATCAGATAAAAATGACAATAAACTAGACTACGAAGGAGTCTCAGAGATAAAAATATATTTTAAAGACGATATCAATGTAGCAAGAAGAATGATGGGAGTATCAAATCACCAAAATGATAGTGGTAACAATCTGTGTATAAAAGACAGAGGGAATTCTCTAATATTCACCAGTCTTTAAGATTTCATCCCAGGACGACAAGCTCAGTTCAAAAGAAATACTACCAAAAAAAATGTCGTACCGTACAATTGCTTCAACTGATTCAGAGGTTAGTAACTACTTAGTAAATATCTTATAACCATAGCAAATTGGAGGCCAGTCATAACACCACTCAACGCTATGGTTATAATTCTTATAATAATATTAAATGATTGATTATAACAAAGTTTTAAAAAAAAAAAATAAATATTTAGTAACTAAAGTATATTGGTAGTGAGTCGTGCATTACTCAACGGATTTGGGTGCAATTCTTGGAACATAGAAAAAATATATAATGAAAAAAAAACAGTAAAAAATAATAGACTATGTTTTATATTTCATAGAATGAACATTTCAGTGAATCAATTGATATGAGACCGTCTTTTCAAAAACAAAACCTGGATCAAAACGTCCTGCAGAAAAAACAAGTGTCAAAAAACCTATGAAAAAGAAGCAGAATAAAATGCTAATATAAATAATATTTTCATAATGATAGCATAAATAATTAAATTTTTTATATAAAATGCATCATACAGAGATAATATCAGCGAGCGCTTGAGATCTCTGTTTTTTTTACTGATTTTATTTACTTCTTTTGGTTTTAAATAAAATAATTTGTTGTTATAGATGGAATTTCAGTTAAGCTACTGTTAGATTGTACACGAATGACGAATCAAAAGATCAAACACTTCATACTGGTTTTAATGAAACAATGCAAACCATATTTGATAAATTACTAACCGATCCGAAGCGTCAAACTATTCAAAGCAAGACGGCTGTTTGATTATTTTACGGAAAAATGAGTTTCATTTAATAAAACAAAATATTATTATACATGCATGTTTTTATTTGTTCAATACTCAAAATTCTTGGAAAACATAAACCTATAAACTATATAGTATGCTTATATAACAGTGACAATATTTATATTATATGATATTATTTATTTATTATATATATTATACAAAATGAAGTTTTTATGAATACAAGTTACAATTAATTTATCATAACAATGTTCTAAAATGTATTATTATATCCTTAGCTATAAAAGTTGAACATTTCAACCATCAGATGATTTCACTTTGTGAAAAAAGTATAAGGTTCCAAATTTCAAAAACGAGCTTCCAATTAGTTCCGAATAAGTTCCAAAATATTGGTGAAAGATTGAGGTTGATATGATATAAAATGGGTGGTGGGGCTCCCCCCCAACAGAAAAATAATTTTCCCGGGAAAAGTATGAGGTTCCAAATTTTGAAAACAATGTTCCAATTAGTTCCAAAATATTGGTGAAGATTTGAAAATGATATGACAAAGTGGGGAGGCTACGTGAAGTTGGCACCACCAACAGAAAAATAATTTTCCCGGGAAAAGTATGAGGTTCCAAACTTCAAAAACAAGGTTCCAATTAGTTCCAAATAAGTTCCATAATATTGGTGAAGGTTTGAGGTTGATACGACAAAGTGGGGGGTCCAACTTCACGCAACTTTATATTGCTATGCATTTTACTTATATTATGGCTTAAAATAATTGAGAATATTGGTACCTACATACTTTTGAGTTTTATTTACCAATTATCTCAAGGCACATAATTATAACTGTAATCGGCTAGCATTACTCTATACTCTATAGCATGTATTCAATATTAACGGTATAAGATGTAGGAAACAGATTTATATGTAATTGTAACAAAAAAATGTATAGAAATACGGAAAAATTATAATAAAAATAAAATATATGGTAAGATTTTAGGCGTTTTAGCTTCTGATGTCCTATAATATAGGTAGATCATCATACATATAAAAATATTTGAGAAAAAAAAATTTTAGAGTAGTATTACAACCTAGGTACTTGTGAAAAATATATATTTAATATATAATAATAAAAAAGCTAGTTAGATAATGATGGTGGGTATAAATCACCAAATACCTTAGATGGACCATTTATACAACTGGCTCATTTGGTGTACAAATTTTTTGAACAGTACAATGGTATTTTTATTAATTTTAAATACCAAGATGAAAATTTTTATTTTGTAATACCTATTACATAATATTAAAATAACAAGTGTTATCACAATTATTTAATTTGTTTATATTTCTTATTCTAATAAAAATAAATAAATTTGTTTATTACTGATAAGGGATAAATATTTACCTAAATACTAGAAAAACAATATTTTTAGAAAAAAATTAAAAAATCAATTGAAAAATGTACCTAATGGTTTTTTCAGTTTAAGCAGTTTAGAAGATAGTAGAGCATATTTGAGTTGGATAGTGGTTATTAAAATAAATAAAAGCAAAGTAAGAAAATGTATCAAAAGTTTAAACTACAGAAATCTCAAATAAATGAGATGTATATTTTATTTTATCTACATGATTAGGTAGATACCTATTGGCTATTTTACCAAACACTAGTAAAGGCTGATAAAAATGATTTTGCACTAGATAAACTGTTATTGATTTTAATTATATTTTTAAAATTGAATTACTCATAAGAGCCTAATTTCATTTTCTAAAAAGATCTGACTCCTTGATGTCCTTAATACTATCAATTTATCGATCAACTATTGTTGACATTCATTTGTGTAATTTATTGTAATGCTTAAGACTGCATTTTTGCCCATTGTTGGAGCATTTTCCCACTGTTACCCATACTATCAGTAACTACAATATGTATAATGTAAATCATATATTTATAAAACATCCATTTACGAGTATGTATTAAAGGTTATAACTGTGCTTCTGTGCAATGTGCCTAGATTTTTGAATTTCAAATACAGTTCTGTGCCTACATCTTACAATTCCTATATCTCATACTTTACACGCAGATAATTATAATATTACTACGCCACAAAACTTCATAAGTCATAGTTAAATATCATAATAACAACAATAAATAATTTATTATAATATGTCACTCTTGAATACAATAAGTAATAACATATAACCTGTAACGTCACAGAATTTTAGACCTCTGTTAATATTATCCTAAACCACTTGGTACACCATTTCCCCACAATAAGTTATCAGCACACCTGTCAGTCTTTCACCGTCCCATTAATCTTGTCTTCAATATAATAGGGCCCTTTAGACGAACGCTTTTTTTGGCGCGCCAATACTACGCGCCAAGCATGCGGTCAGTCGCGGCGGATAGACACGTAGCGCGCCAAGAGTGTGGTACCAAATTAACGAACACTCCAGGCGCTCGATCTTTACTTGGTGGTCTGGGAATGTAGGAAAGCGTGGCTGTGTAAAGGCTAAAACTGTGTCTTTCACGCACGAATGGCGTGGCCTGTGGCGTGTTGAAAATATCAACACTTTTGCAGTGAATTATCAGAGGATGGGTTTGTTATCACAAAAAAAATAAATATAATTATTTAAAATTATTTGTTTCATTTATTTAATGGTGCTTAGTTTAATTGTATTTTTCCACAAAAAGGAGGACCTAGTACCTATATTATCCAAGTGACCATGTCTGAAAAGTTAAAGCTTGAAATAACCACTCAAGGTAAGTACTGAAGCCCCTCCAAGAGTTTGTTAAAGTTTGCAGCGTCTCCAAATTTAAAACTAACAAACTATCTTCTCTTTTGGTAGTAAAATAGTGATTTTTAATAATATTTTAAATAACTAACAAAGAAGTGTCTAATTAAACCAATCAATTTATTAATACTGTAGGTATTCATAATAGAATGTACAAACAACATAATAAGAAAAAGCAATTGGCAATTGCATGTGCTGCTATAAGTATAATGACAACAAAACAAAGAAAAAAGAGAACACAATGGGTGAAAAATTGGAAACTGGACAAATCTAAATTTGGAAATATACCTCTACTTAATGAAATAAGAGAAAATAACCCAGATGATTTTAGAAATTATCTTAGGATGGATTCTGCATCATTTGACGTTTTATTGAATTTGGTAGGACCAAAAATTTGTAAAATGGATACTGTTATGAGGTCAAGCATCAGTAGCAGCGAAAGATTAATTGCCACATTACGGTTCTTAGCAACAGGAAATTCATATGAAGATATGAAATTCAGCACTTGTGTTTCTACATCAAGTTTGTCATATATTATACCAGAGACATGTAAGGCTTTATATGATATATTGGCTCCTCAATACCTTAAGGTAAATTATTTGAATCTATCTTATGTAAGTGACAAAATTTAGTTTACTAGTCTTTTTTAAGAGTACTTTAATAGTCAATTTATTAACTAACTTATAAAGCTATAACTATTTATATAAAAAATAAAACAAACATAAATGACAGAAAAAACAATACTATTTTTATTAAAATTATAAAAAATAACAATTTAAATTAAACTCTTTTAAGACTTCAACCTTTGAAGTACATTTTTCAACTGAAAATCATAATAAATATTAAATAACTTTTAATTATAAAAAAAAAAAACAAAAACGTAGGAAAGTCTTGAAACTAAAAATAAAATAAAATTTAACAATAAAATGTAATCTTTAAGTTAATACATAATTTTAGTTCAAATTATTTAAAGACTCAGAAAATACATTAATAAAATTTGATGGTTGTTGTGAAACACTGCCAGACTGATGATATAACATATTATTGGGGTCCAAATGATAGTCACTCGAAATTGAACTTCGAGATGATTCTACAGGGCTAAGTGTATTTAAACTGATAGGTTGATGCATTGGAATGGTTCCATGATATGGTCTATTTTCAAAAATATCTGTTTGGGCAGTTAATGAATTTAACAACCCACGTCCTAAAATTCTGCTAATTAGCATATCAGCATAAATACTCTGTTTTTGATCCATTTTCTTAAGTTTTTTAGCAACATTTATTCCAACAGCATCATACTCAGTTATTTCTACATCTTTATTTAATGCAGTAGTACAAGCATTCATAAACTCTGCACTCCGTTCTGCAGAATTTCGTTTTCTTTTTGAGGGTGTTGGTGAAGGTTTCAATGGAACAGTAAAAGTTAAAACTTGTACTTAGGTATAAACAAACCATAATAAACTTAAAAATTGTAGTTTTGAAAAAAAACTTGTAATTTTTGTTTATGTTTATTTTAAAACCTATCTATAAAAAACAATAAATTGAGAACTATTTAAAAGATAGTCATCAATTCATAACATATTTTTCAAGTTAAAATAATAATACAATATTTAAATATAACATAAATTAAGTACCTACACAAATTTTAAAATATTTCATTAAATTATCCATTTTTAGTTTCCATCTACAACACAAGAATGGATTGATGTAGCAAATGGATTTAAAAATAGATGGCAATTCATTAATGTTGGAGGAGCTATAGATGGGAAACATATTCGGATAGTACAACCAAGCCAATTCTGGTGCACAATACTATAACTGAAGGGGTCAATGGATAAAGGTGTTAACTGACATTTTTACAAAAATGCATTTTATTGCATGAATTAAAGTGTTACAGTGTTTTAAACATTATATCAAAATTTGATAAGGTTTTATTTAGTGGTTACCGAAATAAATAATTGATAAAGGTGTTATAAGAAGAATTGATCATTAGTTGTAGTAGATAAAAGTGGTAGTGTATGTTAACTCCTTCGAACAAAGTTTTATTGGATATTATCACCTTTATCCATGCTGCTATTGGAATAAACGTCGGTGTTATGTGACGTTATTTTTAGACGCTATCTGTGAATTTTACCAACTTATCCTCGTGGATTATTTTTACTTTAATTTGTTATTGGTTAATTTTATTTTTATCAAATAATAATGTTATTAACAGTTTTTATTTGTTTGATATTGACTATCGCGTTCAGTTCGTACATCGTTTTGATTTCTTTTTATATTGTCACATTAAAATTTTTGGTTTTTGGTGTTTGATTTTGTTTGGATTAATTGATCCAACAAAATAGTTAACTTATTGTGTTATATTTTATTTACCCTACAAATTATGAGTTCTCGAGCTAAATTCCTAGTGGATAAAGCACGTGAAAACCAAAACAAAACTCCATTAAGTCGAACCAGACCTCAGAACCAAATTAAAAACAATTTGGAAGAAAACCATTTCAGTGACTCAGGTAAAACACATTTTGTTATTATTATTTATTGATCAATTTACACATATTAATACTATTGATAAAACTAATTTAATGTTACAAAGAAAATATTTAATAACTTTTAAAATTGTATTTTAAAGATTCTTTTCAAGAAAATTCGAGTGATGATGATTACAACCCAAATTCTGGACAAGCAATATCAGAAACTTCTCCGGGTACAATATATTTTGCACTACATTTATTTTTTATTAATATGTTCTTACTACTACTTATTAGTTATTCTATCATATTTCATGTATTTTTAAATGTTATCATAGGGTATAATGGTTATATTGAAAGTGCTAATATTATATTAGAAAGTCCAAAACAGAATGCAAATGTTAATGATTATTGTTTATCTACTTATGAGTCACTAGCTTCATCAAGACAATTGTTATTTAATGGATCAAATTTGAATAAATTTAGTAAGTATAAAAAATTAAAAAATAAACACTACAAGTTCTGTTATTAATTTCATTCCTGTTATTATTTTTTTTCAAAATGTTTTGTTTTAGATACTGATATTATACTTGAAACAAATGATATAGTGGACACAGATGAATTTATCTTACAACGTCCATCCGTTGTAAGGCAATTGATTTTTGATAACCCTAATTTGAATAGTTCAAGTAAATTTTACAAGATTATTTTGTATGTTCAAGTATCTGTTTTTATATAACCCAATATTATTTTTATTTTTAGATTCATTAAATAATGATGTATTAGACAGTTCACAAGCAAACATTGATACCAGAAAACTGATTAATTTACTAGGTCCAGACATAGAGGAGGGATTAATTTATCCAAATTCAAATTTGAATATTGAAGGTAAAAATTTTAATTCATGCTTATGTACTAATATTACTAATATTTTATTTTGATTATGAATATATGTTTGCACCTAATAATATCTATTATATATTTCTTATTACACATAATAATAATTTTTTTTATTTTATTAATTTTTTAATATAAATACTTTTGCTAAATACTCATACCTATTATGTATTTCTTATTAAACATACCTAATAATAATTTATTTTTTCAACATTAAGATGTAAATATCATACCTGGTACTCCACAAGCAAACAGAGAAATTGGCCAATGTATTTATGAACTAAGACCAACTGCTACTGGTATGTATATATATTAAAAACATAATCAATTATGATAAATTAGTAATTTATTTTATTGTTTAGACAATATTCAGCCTGAAGCTTTCAATAATGTTATTAAAGAGCCTGTCAATGATGTATTACCTGAAAAAAAGTCAAGTAGAAAGAGAACACTGAATCAAAACAATTGGAAAAAGAAAAAAGCAACTATTCAAAGGAAAACAGGCAAACAGTATACAACACAAAAAGGAGTGATTGTTCCAGCAAAGTGTATTAATGAAGGTCAGTTGTGTACGTCAAAATGCCGCTTAAAGTGTACCACTACAGTAAATGTAGAAACAAGAAAACTTCTATTTGAAGCTTATTATAAGATGGAAATAAATGTAAAAAATACATATTTGCTTAAAAGTCTAAAAAAATTTGAGACAGCCCGTATATCAAAAAACGCAACAAGAGTAAGATCATGTAGTTTCAAATATCTTATTAAAAGTGGAATATCAGAAATACAAGTTTGTAAATCAGCTTTCTGTGAGATTTTTCAAATTGGTCGTAAGAAAGTTGATATCATTCAACAGCGACATACAGAAGGTACATCTCCACGTGAAGATCTGCAAGGTAAACATTTTAACCGTCCCCATAAGATACAAGATCATGTTATAACATTTATTGTGGAACATATTAATTCATTTCCTGCTGACTCTTCCCATTATTCTAGAAATAATAACCCAAATAGAAAGTATTTATCTCCTACATTAAATATACATCAATTATATTTACTATACATTGAAAAATGTGATGAAAAAAACAAAACTCAATGTTACAAGGTAAAAGAAGGAACATTTAGAAATATATTTTGCACAAAATTTAATCTTGGTTTTGGAAGTCCACAAAGTGATAGGTACTTGTAGCAAATGTGACTCTGGTGAAAGTGAAAATGCCGAACATATTAATTTTTATAAAACTGCATTTGAAGTACAAAAAAGAGATAGGGCATATGCTTTAGAAAACCCTAGCACATGTTTCATGACAATGGACTTACAGCAAACAATGCCATTGCCTAAGCTGTCAACTTCAAAAGCATTTTATCTTCGGCAGATTTGGTTTTACAATTTTGGAATACATACAATTACAGCAGAAAATGGACACAAACCATTTATGTTTAGTTGGACTGAAGAAGTAGCAGGTAAAGGTAGCAATGAGGTTGGAAGTTGTTTAATGTATTTTTCTCAACTCTCTCAGTTAACATTTCAACAGAATATTAAACATCTCATCATATGGTCTGATTCGTGTTCTGGACAAAAAAAAAACTTTAATATAATATGTTTATATCAATATATGGTTTTGAAAGGTTTATATGAAATAATAGACCATAAATTTCCAGAAGTAGGACATTCGTATCTTGACTCAGACCGAGATTTTGGCAGAGTCGAAAAAAGACTCAGGAAGCACCAAAATATTTATACACCAGAGCAATATCGGCAAATAATAAAAGAAGCTAGCAAAAAAAATGCTGTCATTTCGGACATGAAACACCATTTCCAAAACATTGAGATACTGCCTTCTAAATTACGCTTAGTAAATAAAAAAAAAATATTGATGGTGAAAAAGTATATTTTCGTGACAGTATTAAATGGATACGAATAAATAAATTTGGTAGCTATCAATATAAAGAGTCACATGATGAAACGGCTCCTTTTAAAACAGTGCAAATCCTTAAAGATAAAACAAACAATGCTAACAACTATACTATAGAAAAACTGACTGAAAATACTGGGAATATATCTAAAGAAAAACTAGACAACATAAAAACACAAGTACAATTTGTTCCTGATGAGTACAAGTGGTTTTATGAACAATATTTTCTATTATAAATTTATTTTATTATATTCTGTTTTTCTAAGTACAAGTATTATTCCTAGTAATAATATAAAATAAATATTGATTTGGTTATAATTTTATAAAAGTAAATATATATATTTTTTTTTTTCATTGGATTTTAAGTCTTAAGTTCTAAACATTAAAGTTATATTATATATTTTTTTTTGACTGATAATTTGTTCTATTAAAAATAAATCATTAACACGTTTTTTCTTTATAACTCATTTATTCACAGTACCTATTAGATGTTTATACTATTATTTTATGGATAAAGGTGTTAAATGACGTTTTTTGGTTACTTGGTGGAAGTACAATATCCAAATTGTAGTATGTTACAAATGATCCCTAGACCCATATTATTTTATGCTCTTATAAGATATTTCATATATTGAATATCAAAAAAGTTCCATGATAAATAAAATATAAAGACTTTTATAGTATTGTACTTATGGCTATTGTAAATAGCAATCGTGAATTTATTTATGTAGATGTTGGTAAAAATGGGCGGTTATCAGATGGAGGAATAATTGAATGTACAGAATTTTATAGAAGACTGCAGAATAACCAACTTCATATTCCAGTTAACAATGAAACCAATGAAAATTTGAACTTTGTTTTTCTAGCTGATGATGCATTTCCCCTTCAAGAACATATTCTTAAGCCATTTCCACAAAGAAATTTATCAAAAGAAAAACGAATTTTCAACTACAGATTTTCACGAGCAAGAAATTGTGTAGAAAATACATTTGGTTTAATTACCACCAGATTTCGTGTACTGCATCATGCAATTAATTTGAACCCTGAAAAAGCTAAGTACATAGTCCTTGCCATATGTGTACTCCACAACTTTTTGAGACAACGTAGTGCTTCATATTTACCACCAAATACAACACTAGACAAAGATAATCATAATAATATAATTGATAGAAGAGTGAGGGATGCAATTTTTGATCTTCCTCAACTTCAGCATCAACAAATCACGAGTATATCTACAGCTGCCAAAGAAAATAGAGACAGATATAAGGAATATTTCAATACTACTGGGGCTGTTGAATGGCAAGAACAAATGATAAGTGCAGGGAGAGCTTAAGAACAAAAATAAAGCTATTTTCAAAGAAACTTTTTTTTTTGCATTTAAAAATGTAGTTAGTAATTTTTGTTACTGTTAATACTAATAATTTTAAATGTTTAACTTATTTGTATTTCTAATATAATATAAGAATCAGATGACTTTAGACATAATTATTATGTAAAATTTTTTTTTATTTTCACCTCCAGATTAGCTGCTATTATTTTCATCTTAAACATCTCTTAGTTTACTTTTGTAGGTATAAATTTATCTCTTTTATATTTTAATGTAGTTAGCATATGAATTAGAATAATATTAAAGTTAACATAACTTTAATACATAAATTTAAAATATACCTTATTGTTTTTGTTATTTACTAAAACAGAATTTTTACATAGGTAATTATGAATTTTTGTTAAATATTAAATATAATTAAATGTAGGTAATAAAAAGTTTATATTTATGGTTATTTTTTTAATTACCTCGTCCAATATTTCAATATTATCAGATTCTAATACTTGTGAGGCATCATTATCGTCATTTTCAACAGAATTTACAGTAGTCATCAAAGTACAGATGCTGTCTGTTGGTAGCTCCTGATCAATAGTAAAAACCAGATGATCATAATACCTGAAGAAATTCACAGTAAGTAGGTCGTTTCAAAAATATATGTTTATTAGTAAAGATATTATAATATGTAATTACCAGAGTGTAGGAACGTATACATCATCGAGTGAGGCTCCAGATCTCTTTGAGTCAACAACTTTTTTTAGTTCTTTTCTAAAGGAACCTCTAAAACTTTGAATTTTTTTTATGACAAAATCTTTATTAGCTTCAGGGATTGTTTTTATGCAAAATTTTGTAAGTTCATCATACGCTTCTCTTTTCAAGTTTTTGTTTATGTAATCCTTACTTTTTAGTTTCCAAAGACAGGGATACTGTTTATACAAGTCTAAAAATTGTACAGTAAATTCCTTCGACCAATACCTGGTATCACTCATTTTAATTAGACACGAGTTTGTAATTAACAAGTATTACTTATTAGTTGTTAGGTAGTCGTATTAGAATAAAATGTTTGTACTTAATAATAAAGTTCGTTATTTGCACTCGTCAGTTTCAAACAAAAAGTGTGATAACAAATGTGTGATAGTGTGATATCTGGACAATCGAAATCGATGACTTACATATATCGATTAATTATTTATATCGATAACTGCTTAATATCGATAGTTAATTATCTTACATGCTTGGCGTGTAGAGAAACCACGTACGTGTAAATGAATCAACACTCCAAGATTCAAGGATAAACTGCACAGAATACTCACGATCTAAGCCTGTGGGATAAATTACGTTTAAACGAGCACTCTTTCCCGTGAGTTTGGAATGCCACATTCCAATCGCGCCAAAAAAAGCGTTCGTCTAAAGGGCCCTAATAGCGCGCTTGTGATTAAAGGTACGGTTTCTTTGGCATGACTGGTCACGACGACCGGTCGTCGCGACATGTCGTTAATAACTGCTAGTACGATAATCATAAAGACTGGTTTGCAACGTGCGACATGTCGTCGCGACCGAACTTTCAGTCGTCGCGGCCGACGACACGACTGCTCCGAGAGCAGTGCGCCGCGACTCTTCAGTGCGACAATATGTCAAAAATAATATTTTTACCATCAGAAGATGAAGTCCTTGTACAGGAAGTACAAAACAACCCCGTTTTATACAATATTGCAGAAGCAAATTATATATATGGAAAAATATATCAATTAAAATTGGGAAATCTTGTAAGTTAATAATAAACAAATACCACTATTTATCTATGTATTCAAAATAAAATACATTTATTTTAATAATCTTAGTGGACGATACTAAAAAACGCTGGAGGAATATCAGGGACTCTTATTCAAGAAGCAAACGAAAGCTGGGTACAGGATCAGCAGCATCAAATAAAAAAAAATGGTTTTTGGCACCTCATCTTGTCTTTTTGGATAAAGTTGAATACGAAAGAGAGTACGTATACCTATTAGTTTCTTTGATTAATGGTCTCAGAAAATAGTGTTAGTTTATTTTGATAATGCACAGGGTGTATCTTGCTCGGTTGTATTATAATAACAATAATTGTGTATTTTTGTTCACTTGTTTTATACATTATATTAATATTATATATGTTTGAACATGATTATAATTATTTTATTCTTCAAATAATGAACATGTTCTAATAATATCGACCCATTGTTCATTACAACGATAAGTCGATAACACAATCTAGCTGGTATATGAAAATAATTTTACTATTTTTGTTGGGATTTATTAAATTAAAATGAATGCATTTTATATTTTAAAAATCTGAAAATTATTAGGTATTATTGTTCGACGCGGCCTATTTTAGTCCATGTTGTTTTATAATGTATATTACTGTAATTTAATTAATTTTATCAATGAAAAATGCGTATACCTACCACAATTTATTATTATTATAATTATTTTATATGATTTTATTTATTATTTTATGTTTAATGCAATTATTTTTGTACTTAATTATATTTAAATTATCAGGTCGACTTCTAACGTGCCCCGAAATGAATCACAAGAACCTGTTGATATTTTACAAGATGAAGAAGTACTAGAAAATACATCAAATGAAATAGAGGACGACACGTCTGAAATGTTTAACTAGCCAAAACTATCAGCAACAAAAAAACGTGGTATCTCAAAGACAAAAAAAAATGAAGGTTTATTTACTAAAAGGGCAGAAGAACGGAACTTATTAATTATGAAAATTCAGGAACAAAATGAACAATTGTTGAAGAGAGAAGATAGCTTGGACGAAATTGACATGTTTTTTAAAACGTTGGCCATGACAGTTAAAAAATTACCAAGTGCTGGGAAAATTGAGGCAAAAGCCAAAATGTTTGCTTTAATGACAGATTTAGAACAAAAATATTCAGTTCCTGAACAAGCTCCGTATCCACTATCTATTCAACCACTGTTTATTCAACCACTCAATAATTTTGAAAATTTACCACAAAACTGTTATGTCCAAAATTCTAATTCAGATCAACCCTCACCATCAACAGCAGCAAGCTTGTATTCAGGATCTTCTTGTTCACAATTTAGTACATTTGAATATGATGATTAATTATTAAAATGGAATATATTATGTTAATACAATTTAAAATAATGAAGTATGTTAATAATAATGATTTTGAATAATGAATACGATTTTATATTTATAAATATATTGTTTACTTATTTTTAACAGTTTCTAATGCTTAATGTTCTATTTAATTAATTATGAATTTTAAATTTCTTAAATTATTTTCAATGTGACATTATATTCATTTGAAGTTCAAACCCTATCTATTTATTTTACATGTATCTATTAATTACTATGTATATTGTATACAATTCGAAATTCTTAAATTATTCCAAAAAAAAATGTATTAAACAAAATATTTAATGTAAAACAGAAAAGAAGCGTATGACAATTGAAGTAGGTACAAAAAATTATAAGACATTCATATTAAAATATTACTATAATATAACAAATTTTTTTTTAAATTTAAATTTAATTTTAAAATTTTGGTTGCCAACAAACAGCACCTTTGTTGTTGAAAAATTCTTTATATAAATCTCTTACTTCAAATCCTTCGATACTTGAAAAACCTCCTCGACGAGAAATTGATATCATATTGTTTATTGGTGTTTCCTCTGCTGTTCTCAATTCAAAAAATGACTGTTTTTTTGTCTCTAAATATCCCTCAAGTAGCATGTTATGTAAACAGCAACATACCCATACCAGGTCGTCAACAGTCGTTGTTTCCAAATTAATTGGCTGATAAAAGATTCTGAAAGTTTGACTCAATAACCCAAATGCGTTCTCCGTTACTCTTCGAGCGCGACTTAATCTGTAGTTGAAGACAGTTTCAGAATGGTTTTCTCTAGCAGATTTTCTGGTGTATGGCTTCATAATATGTTTGTGCAAACGAAAAGCTTCATCGCCTACTATTACATAAGGTACTATTTTATCTGATCCGGGAAGTTTACTAGGTTCCAGAAATCCGAATGATCCATTTAAAACCTGTTGCCCCATGTTGGATTTCAAAAATATTCCGCTATCCCCTTCTTTTCCAAAAGACCCAACATCAATAGCAACAAATTTATAGTTTGCATCCACCATCGCCAGAAGAACAATCGAAAAAAAGTCTTTGTAATTGTGAAATAATGACCCTGAATTACTCGGACTTCGAATACGAATATGCTTCCCGTCAATAGCTGCTATACAATTAGGAAAGTTCCATTTATAAGCGAATTCTTCTGCTTTTTGTTTAAAATCAATGGTATTCGAGGATTTTAAAAATCTTAGAACCAATTTCGTTTTCAACAATAACAGCGTATTTCTTACTATATTACTTAAGTAACAGTGGCTTATACGAAATGCGAATGACAGCGATCTTAAGGACTCACCAGTAGCAAGATATCTATTTAAAAAGCCATGTACAACTAAATTAGTTATCAATAAATACCTAACCAAATAATTTAATGACATAATATGCACCTACCTCAAAGTTACCGCTAATTTTTCTGCTGGTGTAATTGGTCTACTCACAACATTGGTTGGTTGTACGGTCAACTCTTTTTCCACTAACGACAATAAAAAATCAAACTGGTTACGATTAACCCGAAAAAAATCACAAAATTTAATTTCGTCATTATTTAAATGTCTGTTGATTAAAATTTCAAAAAATCCCTCATTAGCACGATTTTTAAATATTTTATTGGTATGATTTTTTTTTGTCGACACTACATTTGAAAAAATAATGTTATCTTCATTTTCCTCATCCAACAGAAGAGTAAGGATGTTATTGTTATTAATAATAATGGTCTCCATGTTGAATTAAAATTTAAATTAAACTTCCAGATTTAAATAATATACAATAAATATAGAAGTACTACTCACGTGCGTTCTAGAACAAGTCAGAAAGTATACTAGACAAATGTATTGATGATCACAAAAATAATAAATATACGAGTTGCCACGACACGTCGTGGTCGTACTAAGCAAACCACGGGAGAAAAAAATATGCAGCGACATGTCGTTGTGATCTCTGGCCGCAGCGACCGGTCGTCGCGACCAGTCGTGCCAAAGAAACCGTACTTTAAGGCAATATCTAATCCCCGACCCACCCACCTTTAGCAGTGTTCTCCATCGTCACCGCAGCACGTCGCCATCGGCTGTCGTCGGCGCCTCTGTCGCGTCCGTCGGTGCGTTTGCCTTTTTTTTCTCTCTCCGACCTCACCGTCCTACGCGATATGACAGGCGGTGACCCAATGATTGGCGACTCAAAAAATCTATTATATGAAGCAGAAAGCTTAGCTTTCACGTGGAACCTCGTGGGCCGTCCTGTGAGTTGCTGTCGTTCCATACTATTTCCCTAATATTATTTCTTTCATATTTCCTTCATATAATTGCCACGTATCCAAAATATTATTTATAAACATATGCCCAAAATATTATCATTCACTTATACAAATGTCAAAACCCTCTATATACTTCATTTGCTGATAATCATATAAAAAATATAACCACATGATTACCCTATACTTAATTTTGTTATTTTCTTAATATTATTTTTTTGTTTTTCTCCCCTTTAAAAAACTCTTTGGGTTTCATTACCGAATGCGTGTACTAAAGCCTACAAGTTCCACCGACTTGGTCTTAGGGCCAACACGCGGTGCGGCTTGTAGGTCACAGCCTGAGTGTTCCCCTCAGGTCTGTGGGTGGTTTATAGATCCCTAAAAACTCTAAATCCTCACATATGGCGACCGTGACAGGACCGATGTCCTAAAAAATCTCCTGTATAACTAATAAAATGTTTTTTTTCTCTCTCTGTCCCCTTAATAAAACTGTAAACCTTAAAATTGTAAAAATCTAAATATCATTATTATAAACTGGCAAATATTAGTACAAAAAATGTATAAATTTATGTCTACCTTTATCAAAAAAAACATGTCTACAAGAAAGTTAAATTAAATTTTTATCAGCTTTTGAAATTCATATTTTTACAACATTTTGCTGTAATTCAAAAACGAACTACTGTAGATACATAACAATTTTACTGATTGTTTATATTCTCATTTTCTATACACCGTAAAATTTTGAAAATATTTTGTCTCATTTTGAGTTGTTTACAGACAATTTTAAATTTCAATTATTTTAGTTTACCTAACTAATACAACAAGAAGTTCAACTTGGTGTATTTTTTTCTGCAAATTATATAATTCACAAATTGATCTCTCTGCGAGAGTAGTGTTTTTCTTATTTCAACTACTTAGAATACTAAGAAAATAAAGTTGACACAACCGCTAAAAGTATACCAACAATTATTTAGATCGAGAGTTCTATTTAGTGTTAATTTAATTGATTAGTTATTCATCAAAATGTCTAATTACAAGTCTGTGGTCCATAAAACTCCCCTAAAGCTAAATGGATATGCATGAGATGCACAAATATTGTGGATGTCTGCTCGAAAATAAAATTAATGACTCATAGTCATAGGTAAACGTGGGATAAGATGTATAATGTATCAATAGAAAATAATATGTAGATTTAATTAAAATGGTCGGATTAACCAATATTCAAACAACTGTCCTAATACTTTCCAAAAACCGTTAAAAAGTAAAATACCATAAGAAAATTGGCTTTATTATCAAATATCAATAACTAATAAATGATTAATTATAATATGTTAAAATCGATGGCAAATTATTAGTTATTAACACGATTAAATATAGTATCTATAGCCGTGATTATTAACCAAGTCTGTAATCATGGTTCAGGTTTAAGAAGGTTTGAAATTTTACTTCCGATATATGTTTATAACTATATTATGGCCCCTTTATATTTATTCAATTATGTATATAATACATCTATACTGAGTACTCGGGTCCTGTTTGGGCATTCGGATCTATAAATAGCGTTTGGGATTTCCTCGAACGGTGGTTGGCGATATACTATCACAAAACAATTATAACAATATATAATAGTTAATAATAGTAAAAGTCAATGGGTATATTAATATTATAATAAATATATTATTTATTATGATGAATAATAATATTTAAATATAATAATAATAATATGTATGACAACATTTGAGTAGCTAGACTGATTATTTTTTAACATCCTGTTGTGGAATGTTATCTGCTGACTACTATACAGTGTGAATATAATACTTACGAAGTATTATGTATTATATATTAGCATTGTGGTGTGGTGGGTTAAGGCGTGTGCTTTGAGAGCAACCACATTGGGTTCAAATCTGCCTGACAATTTTTGTAGCGCTGCATTAATTGTTATGTGATTTGTTTCTACTGTGTTTGCTCTCGTAGTGGGATTTGAAATTAGGTGGGGATATTATAGAGCCGGTAATTGTAGTGCTTCGGACGATTGGTAATTTACATGTGAATGTAAGTTGTCACGTGGTGCGGCCTACATTATCACCTTGATTTGTATCTACTTCAGTCTTGTTCAAAGGCTGACGTATATAATAATATCTCTGACCTTTAAATTCTATAAATAAATACATGTCTAACCCACCGCCCCACAATGTTTAGATAAAAAAAAAAAATAAATAAAAAAATAAAAATAGTGTGAGAGGTGGCCACCGTTCTGGATGTCTGTACAACACTGATATTTTACAGATTTTTTGCATTTTTTTCGAATTAATTTATTAATAACGAGTTCGTATAATTCGATAGAGTTACATATTACAAGTCCTATATTTCATTTAATATTTATTATTAACAAGTTGGAACAACACAGATATGTTTTAAATGCTTATCTACACTACATATTAAAAGTTTACCCCCCGCTTCATATTTTTCATTTTAGTATAACTCCATTTCTATTTATGTTAGAATGTTTATTTTCACATCAAACATTTTTAATTTTAATTATTTATAAGTCCCCCTAATAGTAACATAGTGTAAAATCGTTTTCAAAGATTTTTCGATTTTAATTATTAATAACATAAGTTTTGAGAAAAAATATTCTTGAAAGATTAAGACAAGATTCCGAACATGATTCATTTATATACACGGTTTCTTTGTTACCCTTTGATAAATAACTTTGTTTTAACCCATTGAGGACGAAGACCCATTTTATAAGATTTGTTTTGTTTAGTCTTGATTGTGTTAAGATTCCGATTATGCTATAAAAAACAAGATGAAAAAAATATCACTTGAAGATTTAGGATTATCTAACCCCCGCGAATCGCTGGGGTATAAAACGACCCTCTGTTATCGTGTGTATTTTGACTTGATTCCATGTACTAGGAATGTGTCATTATAACATAAGTATTTTTTAAAAATATTTTAAGAAATATTGCATTTAGATTAAGTGAAAAATATTTTAATTATTATTACGTTTAAATAATTTCCTTTTAATTCGGTTTTACTATTTTTAGTAGAAATAATACCTTTAATATTTTTTATAAAACCTTGTGTATAAAACATTACTTTCTTTGTACCTCTTATTTTATAAAAAATATCTGGTTTTAGTCCGTATGAAACTGGCCATCTTGTATTTATAGGGATTGCATCTGTTATAAAATCTCCAATATAATCAAAACCTAAATATTTTGTTAAATATTCATCAAAACATAGACCGATTGAGGCTGAAATATTTATAAAACCATCAATTAATTCAAGACTTATTTTATGAAAATCGTAACAATTCAATAAATTTTAAATTTCATTTATTGTGTATATGGTGGGGGGGGGTTCACCGGTTCACAGTACAACTGGTCAAAATCTAGCCCCTGTAATAATAAATTCACTAAAAGCACTTGGAATTAACGATAAATATATGGTCGGTCAGGGTTATGATGGCGCTGCGTCCATGAGTGGAAATCTTAAAGGCGTCCAAACTATTATAAGGGAAAGTCATTCAGCAGCACTTTACGTGCATTGTAGTGCGCACTCTTTAAATTTAGCGCTAGCTCATTCGTGCAATGTTCAATACGTCAGAAATTGTATTGGTACAATAAAATCTATTGGAAATTTCATTAAAAGTTCGGTTATGCGGACAAATATATTAAAAACTAAAATAAAAAACATTTTACCTAATAGCAAGTGGACTAAACTGACATCAATGTGTGACACTCGTTGGGTTGAAAACCACAACGGAATTCAAAGATTTGTTGAAATTTTCCAACCCATTGTTGAAACTTAGGAAGAATTAATCGAGCAATAGTTACTAGTGAATTTATATTAAGTATGGTTACATCAAATACTCTATTTTCAATGACACTTCCACTGTGTAAAAGTTTACGATCAGTTAGTTGTGACTTAGTAGAAGCTGTACAACATATCGAGACAATACTAAACGAATTAATTCATTTACGTGAAAATATTGATCATACGTTTAATTAAATTTTTGAAAAATCTGAACTTCTTTTAAAATCTATTGATGGAGAAGAAAATATTAGAATTCCCAGAATAGTAGCTCGTCAACAAAATCGTGTGAATATTGTTACTAATTGTCCGAAAACATATTTTCGTATAGCTATTGCAATACCATTTTTGAATATTACAGAGTGACAATATTTATTCCATATTTAGATAATTATATAACAATGATAAGTGATCGTTTATAAAAACATAAATCTTTGTTGAAGAGCTTTAATTGTTTGTTTCCGATTAAATAGAAAGACAATTCAGACACTTTTGAAAATGACGTAACAGATTTAGTAAAAAAATATTCACAATTATTATCATCTTTTTCTCCTTTAGTAGTTATTGCAGAACTTAAATTATGGCGGACTTCTCTACAAAATTTGTCTAAAATTTCATCTAATTTATCAAAGTTACTTAATAATTGTAATGAAAATGACTATCCAAATGTCTATAAACTGTTAAAAATCGTGGCAACTTTACCCATTACAACAGCTACTGCAGAAAGGTCATTTTCGACAATGCGACGATTGAAAACTTATCTCAGAAATACCATGGCAGAAAACCGTTTAAATGGATTAGCTCAACTGAATATTCACAGGACAATTGAAGTTAATCCAGAAGTAGTTTTGGATGAATTGGCAAAAAGAAAAAGAAAAATTGATATAGTATTGTAAATTGTAATTACATTGTATTGTAGGTGATAACTATTTTAACCCTGACATTCGGACATTAAATATATTATAATGCATTTTATTACCAATGTTTAATAAGCTGTATTAATATTGTTTAAAACTAATAAATTTATGAATTTAATTTTTACGATATATGTTATATTTTTACAATGAAATAAATATCCGATACCACGAAGTAAAGTATGGTAAGTTTAAATTTTCTGACCCCCCTCCCCCCCACCCATAAAAAGTTCCTGGCTACGCCACTGAATGTGACTGATATATTATGATATGTTACGAAATGTTGTAGTAGCACACGTAAAACAAAGTGGCTTGAGTAGCTAAATATTTATAAGTTTACAATTTAAATAATTTACAGAGTTGGAATTAGTATATTAGGTGATCAATGCGAGAACAATATATAATTGATGTATTTTGTGCTGTGGAAATAGCACATCAAATGTAAAGTTAAATAAAAAACTTGTATCAGCTGAAATACATTATCTATGTGGCTATGTATAAATCACTATATAATATTATTTAAGAATGACAAAGCTATAGGAATATTAATTAACGTCAACGAAAATAGCAATCCATAAAAGTGTATTTCGCTTGAATGAAAAAAGCATAAAATAACGCATTAAATGTGATAATAATAATAATAACAAAAATAATACCTAAACAACCCATTCAATGTAAAGTATATAATATAGCTAGTATACAAAAGTAAAAAAAAAAATAAAAGCTATTGGTAAAAGTATACCTAAAAACCTAAAAAACAGGGAGTAAAATAACACCGGACACATTGCTAAAAATTACACATCCATAAAATATTGTTATATGCTAATGTAGACCACCTACAGAACACTCGGTGGGAGTACATAAAAATAGATAAATAAGTACATTAAAAATAAATAAATGATTTATTAGTTAAATATTTATTTAATTTATGTTGAATACTGTATGTAATAAAACATTTATAATACACAGCTTGAATGAAAAAATATGAAAAAACGCATCATATGTAATTTTAATAATAATACCTAAACTACACATTAAATATATATGTATATAGATATTCAAGTATAAAACCTAAAGGCAATGGTGAATGTATACAACTGCCCTAAAAAGTAGTGAATAATTCATACACACTGAGCAGTGAGCACACTAAATAAACGTATACAATCCACCATAATAATCATAGAAATCAATTATAAAGTTTAAAAATGTAGAAGTTACTAACATTATGCTCAATGGAATATTATTATTAAAATGTAGAAGTATTTATTTTAAATTTTAGTTTTTGGCTAATGTCAAACCAAGGTAATTTTATTATTTTTTCTGGGTTGCCAATGTCAAACTAAAACGTACATATTTATACTTGAAAACAAAATGAGAGTCATACAATGAAATAAAAACACATATAATTAAGAAACAGAATTTTTAGAGTTCCAAAATAAAATTTAAGGTTAAATTCCTGAACATTGTCAAAGTATGACATTGGTCCTTCTTGCACCAAGCCACATTATATAATATGATAAAAAAACTTAAAGGTATTGGTGAATGTATACAACTGCCCTAAAAAGTAGTAAATAATTCATACACACTGAATCCACTAAATAAACGTATACAACAATCCCCCATTATAATCATTATACCAAACACATGTATACATTATATTATCTATATTATATTTACACGTTTAAATTTAGAATTAAAATTAAATCATGTTTTTATCGATAAGTGTAGTGTAAGGTTAAGACTCACTTGATAATTTCATCTTCCTCCTGAACATCCAATGTCACATCGTGTCCCTTGTATATATACTTGTAGATATACATGACACTCTTTATGGACGTGCATATCTCGACGTGGATGTGCGCGTCGTAGTTGGCCAGAAGGTAAGAGTTGTATGGCACTACACTCTCGTTACCGACCTCATGACCTCTCACAAGTACCATCAGGCCGTCGTCCGGTCGGCGGTACTTTGGATAACCGCCGTCCGCAACATACACAGTCTCCTCTGCGTACGCTTTCGGGAAATCTTTTGAACAACAGGCAGACCGCGTTTTTGAAACTCGATGGAGTATACGTAAGCGGCGACATTACCAAACACACGATTAACAGTTAGATCACCTAGTAGTTCCTATAGTTTCCTGTTGAACACCATGGCCACCAGGTCGGGTCTGTCATTTGCGATGCTGTGAGCCGCCAGGTTTTCCGTGATCTCCGGCCATCTGGGATCGCACGTAAATAATATGAACAGGTCGGGTTTCCCTTTGCTACGGACCATGGTGATAGCGTCCTGATAACACATCTTGTTGTATCGTTCGCTGCCAACGAATGTCGACGGAAAAATGATCCTACGGCCGACCGTCATATGATCGATGTTGAGGTGTCGGTTCACATGGTCCATGAGCCCTTGATACGCTTCGGGTAGGAGATCCCTCTAATTCTGACGTATGTAGTTCAGATTGTTAGATTCCATTTGAACGTATTGGTCGCACACGAACTGGTGAAACAAGGATCGGCCTTGATATATTGAACTGAACAGTTGGTGCCTCGTGTCGTTATTTCCCTCATATCGAATGGCCAAGCGGTAGCACGCAAACTCTTTTATAATGGTTCGACTGCGGACATTATTTCGTCGAGGGCCCTCTTGCGACATCCCGTTATGCCAACCGGCCTCGCCATACGGGAAAAACAGCGGATACAACATGGGATCCGAGTGACACGACCCTTGAGAAATATAATGCATTTTAAGTTAAACCAAAGGTCTGTAGTAGCTGAGAGTTGGTTTATGAAGATACGTTTGTGTTGTGTGTACACAATTTTAATGACTCTAAGGTCGGCTATAATGTTGTTATATTATAGTCGGCGACACGAAAACTGGCGGGTGGCCGCCGTCGTACCCCGAACCTCGCCCAGCCAGTAGACAATGGTTCTCATTTTAGTGCAACCACCTGTTGCGCCCAACAGCGCTATAACGTGAACAATACGAATACTACCCAGGCATTACTTACCAAAATTTTGTTCCCTTTTTTCGAGTTTGCATTCTACACATTCGACTGTTCATATTTTTTTGTATAGAGTAATAAGAGGGGGAAGGTAAGTATGGTTATGTATATTTTATGCCGCTGTATTCTTTATTGTGTATAATGTGTTTCCAGCGTGTACACGTTTTTTGTAAAACGTTCGTTAAAATCGTTTAAAAACCTAGTTGTTTTTTATTAATTTGTAATTTGTTTTTTTGTTATTTGCGTACATTAACATGTCTTTTAAAGACAGCGACGTGCATAGCCAAAGTAAAAAAATTATATACAGTGTTTATTCGTTTTTTAAAAAGTTATTGGAAAAAGAAGATTTAGACGGTCATTTTTTTAAAAAAACTCAAGACGTGACTGCTGAGGCTTGCGGGATTTCAAAGCGGACAATTCAGCGCATTTGTTAAGAAGCTCGAAAAACTGAAGAAATTGAAGAAGCGCCTGGTTCTTCCTTCGTGTCACCGAGAAAATCTTACAATCGAGCAAAATATGTATCAGAAGTGGATGATTTCGATGGTGATATAGTAAGAAGAACTGTACACGAATTTTATGACCCCACTGCACAACTTATACTTAATTCTGTCAAGAAGAAAAATAATTATCCAGGAAGTCTTAGATCAATGCAAAGACTTCTAAAAAATCTAAAATTTTCATATAAAAAATGCAGCGATGGCCGTAAGTTTTTAATGGAGCGCAATGATATAGTTTCTCTTAGGTGCACATTCTTACGAAAAATGTACACATTACGAGTGAACAATGATACTCGACCTATTGTATACCTGGACGAAACATGGGTCAATCAAAACCACTCACGGACCATTGCATGGCAAAATGAAACAAACTCAATAGGTCTCAAAATACCGACAGGTAAAGGAGGGCGACTTATTGTTGTTCACGCAGGATGTTCTAAATACGGGTTTACACAAAATTCAAAATTGGTTTTCCGTAGTAATACCGGTAATTCCACAGATTACCACAACCAAATGAACTCGGATGTATTCAAATCTTGGTTCATCATAATGTTAAATAACCTTGAAGAACCGTCTATCATTGTGATGGATAATGCATCATACCATTCGACACTAGTTGATAATTTTCCTAAGTGTAATGCTAGAAAATCAGATGTTCAGGATTGGCTGACCAAAAAAAATATTACATTTTCTCCATTAGAGACGCTAGCGGAACTTAAACAAAGGGTCAAATTACTAATTCCGATCGAAAAAAAATATGAATTAGACGAATTAGCATTGAAAATGGGTCATGAGGTGATTCGACTACCACCATATCACTGCCAATACAATCCCATAGAACTGATATGGGCTCAAGTAAAAAATAAGGTAGCGACAAAAAATAATACATTCAAAATGGTTGACATAGAAAAGCTAACACATGAAGCGTTAGATTCAATTACGCAAAATGATTGGGAAAAATGTGTGAAACATGCCGAATCAATACAAGACAAGGACTACGATAAAGAAATTTTAAGGGACAGTTTGTTAGAACCTATTATATTGACTATATTACCAGACGACAGCGATTGGGACTCTTGCGATAATGACGAAGAGTGTATTGAATAGCCTTGTATAATAAATTGTATTTAATTATTAACAATTGTAACATTATAAGAAAAATTAAGAAAAATAAAAATGCGTAATATTATTATTTTCAACAAATAATAAAAAAATTTATATGAATACGAAATATTTGAAAAAGCGCGGCAAAAAGTTTAATGACCACTATTGCGAAAAACCCGCTAGGATCGTTGCGATCACACGCCAGTTTCCGTGTCGCCGACTTTAGTTATGAAGTATATTATATACTGTGAAATCAAAACCATCAACTCTATTTAGGAGTTATTTATTTCTATATTTTTTATTATTATGATAGTGTTATGTGTATAGCAAGTACCAATATAATGTTTAGAAAGGTAATATAGAAAAAATAAATATAATAATAGTGTATGTCTGTAAGTGATGTCAATCATTAAGTATATACAAATAATTAAATAAGAGCACGACAAAGTAATGTAACTTTAGACTTATATCACATTATGACAATAATTTATAATAATTGTAACACAATTGTTTTACACCAACATAATGAAATTACACTGTTAATTTAATAAGTATTATTATATATGTCAGTTTTGACCTGACGTATTAGTAAATAACTAATTAAATTCCAAAAGAATGTCCAGAATGTATGTACAGTCGGATATTTATTGTACAATTAAAACCATCTATAGGATGGAATATCATTTAACTCTGAGTTGTTTATTTATTGTTAAGATTGTGTTGCGTGTATAGCAAGTGCATAATGTTTTGTAGAACCGCAAGACGAAGGTAATTTATAAAATAATCTAAAATATTAACTGTAAGGTCAGCTAATTTCTATACCAAGTGTTAATAATTCTAATTGATGTTAGTTATTAAGTATACACAAATTATGAAATAAGAGAACAGTGAATTAAGCATTGAAGTAATGCAACTATAGATTTAATTAATGTGACTTATTGTCATACTATCACTACAACATTATGAAAATAATTTAGGAGGAAATTTGATAAAAGTTATATACTAAATGTATAATAATGTTTTATCACACAACAAAGTCAAAGTGCTATAATAAGGTATTACTGCACAAGTGAAAGGGTTGAAGTCGGTTTTGACCTAACGTTTTAGTTATTAAGTAATGAAATTTCAAAGTAATGTCCAAAATGTATAATGTAGTAAAGAGCCGCAATTTCATTTGCAGTTGGCAGGTTGTTTCGGCCCCTGTCCCGGGCCACATTTTCAACGAAATGCATCGTGACTGGTCTAGGTGGCACAGCTGCGGTATCGGCTAGGGCTCTTTCTGCCAGCCACACCTGACGCATGTTCCTGAAATGAATATGGACATGTATATATTTATAAATTTATGTTATGCACACTACATGATGTGTACAAATAATTTTGAATTGTAATTACAAAGGAAAACAGTAGAACTGAAAATAAATCGTATTACCTAAAATATATTAAACAATAGTTATTGGTGTATTTGAAGTTTGCTTATGTCTAATCTAACCTAATATAATGTAGGTATATAACCAAATAGTATTTAAATATCGTTCAGTGAATTTATCTCTATATTTTTAGAAATAAAAATGTGTATTATAAATGTGTTTGTATGTGTCATATTTAATGTTATATCATTAGGTAATGACTCAAAAGGTTGAGTTATTCATACTCCATGTATTAACAACAATTTAATTTTAAATAATTAAGTACCTTAGATATTTCAAACAACTAATAACTATTAATCAATAGTAAATAGGTTTTTGTAAATGTATTATCTAACCTAAATTGAATACAACAGTATGTAAATATTATTCAGTGCATTTAACTTTGTAGGAATAATCTATTTTATTGATAACATTTTCTTGTATTTAACCTGTTTATGAAGATTATTATGTTGTTTAACTATCTTTTATTATTCTTATTAACACAATATAAAATAAAAATGTATATTATAAATGTTAGTCACGCGCGGACAGCCAAGCTGAATGCACACGTTTTTATGCCTCCGTGTTATGTTTAAAATAGTGTCGTTTAAACTTGTCGGAATTTTTCGTGCTTTATTTCAATCGACGCAGTTTTTCAGAGCAGTTGTGACCTCAGTGTCTACCAGCTGCAAAAATCAACCTTCATTTGTGGAAATTGATTTAAGTTTGCTAAGTATACGTACTGTAGTGCATGGTTATATAATATACTTAATCTCACTACAAGGCATCGCCGCGGCGGTGACCTTTGTCCACGCGATTACGATAAAATTTTTAATTAATATTATAGTCTACGTTATTCGCTCTAATTAATCGAATTCGTAGTCCGCAAAAACTTACCAATCAACACAGCTAAACATTTAAATATGGATAACCATAATCAAAATAATACAAATAATAAATACAAGACAAAAAGTGCAAATGTAATTAAATCCAAGTTACTGCAGAAACCCGCTAATAATGATAGTAAACGCAATCACTCAAGCTCATCCAATTCAGAACCATCGTCACCAAAATTACTTCAACATGTAAGCAAAAAATTATTCGTGTCTCGAAATCGGTTTGCATCATTAAAACCAATTGAACCAGCAGAAGAAACTATTGAGATTATTGAAAAGGAAATACAGCCAATTGCAGACCCAGTTCTCACTCACTCTAAACCACCCCCTCCAATCTTCATACGAGGCGTAGTAGACTTCCCTGGTATCTGTACAGAATTAATTGAATTAATCGGTGTCGATAACTTTGTTTGCAAGTCAACGGTTGATCATTTAAAAATCCAAACCTCTAATCCCGGAGCGTATAGAACACTAGTTCACTACTTAAAGAATGAACAAGCTGAATTCCATACATTCCAGCTAAAAGAAGATAAACCGATGCGTATAGTTATTCGTAATTTGCACCCATCTACTTCAACGGAAATAATCAAAAGCGAACTTGAACTTCGCCTATACGAAGTTAGACAAGTCACGCAGGTTATTCACAGAATTAGTAAAATACCACTGCCATTATTTTTTGTCGACCTTGAGCCGACAGATCACTCAAATGAAATTTTTAAACTTGAATCCTTACTGCACACTAAAATTAAAATAGAAGAACCTCATAAACCAAAAATGATTAGCCAATGTCAAAACTGTCAAGCGTATGGTCATACTAAAGCCTACTGCGGATATAGTCCTCGTTGTGTCCGGTGCGGTGATGATCACTCCTCATCTGTCTGTCCAAACTCACGTCAAGACCCAATGCGATGCGCCCTCTGCACAGGTAATCACCCAGCAAACTACAGGGGATGCACAGTTTATAAAAACCTCCAACAACGTAAGAAAACCAACCTAAATAGTCACAAATTACATGTAAACTCTAGTTATAAGTCAAACAATGTACAAGATAGCCACCCACGTAATACCACTCCCTATAACCCTCCTTCTGGCCAATCTCAAACGTATGCTCAGGCAACACAAGGTCAACATACACAATCTGATATTCCTCCGCCAGCTCCTGATATTAATTCGCTAATGTCAAGCTTTGTAAGCGAGCTTAAGACTCTTATTAATCCATTAATCTCATTATTTACACAAGTAATCTCAAGCTTAATTAGGAAAAATGAATGATTCTGCCACCAATAAGTCCCTCCTAGTTTTACAATTTAATGCCAATGGTCTTAAAAATCATATAAATATATTACAAAATGTACTATACGACAAACGTATTGACATTGCCCTTATCACAGAAACACACTTTACTAAATACTCACACTTCTTCATACCTGGATACCAGCTAATCAAAACCAATCACCCTGATAATACGGCACATGGTGGTGTTGCAATATTTGTTAAAAATTCATTACACTTCCAACCTCTTACCAATTACTGTTTCGATTATATTCAATCGTGTACAATAATAGTTAAGCTAAATAACATACCCATTACTGTAGGTGCTTTTTACTCTCCTCCGCGCCACAATATATCGAATGCTACGTTTGCAGATTACTTCAATACAATCAAAAATAATTTTATCATAGGTGGCGACTTTAATGCAAAACACAATGCTTGGGGTTGTCGCACAAATAACCCTCGTGGAACTGTCTTATATAATTTCGTCAACACAAATAATTTCAATGTACTTGCGCCACCGGGCCCTACCTACTGGCCTTCTTCTCCAGCAAAAAAACCTGATATTCTGGATATATTTGTCACTAAAATTCTAGTAATTTACACTGCCTAACTAATAACATATTAGATCTAAACTCCGATCATTCATCTGTTATACTCAATGTGTCTGCCACTGTTTTTGCACGAGTTGATCCACCTAGACTTTTTTCCCCTTTAACTGACCGTCTTGAATTCCAAAATATCCTGAATCAACGAATTGATTTAAAAATTAAACTCAAGTCAAATCATGATATCGATGAAGCGGTAAATAATTTGACTATGCTAATACAATCAGCTGCTTGGGAAGCCACCAAGCCTAATAAAACACATAATCCTAAAAATAATTACCCAATAATATCTGATCAAATTCGCTGTCTTATAGTAGAAAAACGAAGAGCTAGAGCTAAATATCAAGTCACTAGGTTCCCATCTCACAAAACAGCTTATAATAAACTCGCTAACTCACTGAAAAAGGCTTTGGCAAAATATAAATCATATGAATTCGAACAAAAATTACACTCTCTATCTGTCATTGATGGGAGTTTATGGAGGGAAACTAAACGTTTACTTAAATTTAAAACTGCCTCACCCCCACTGCTAAATGCTGACAACTCGCTCGCCGTTTCAGATGCTGAAAAAGCAGAAGTATTCCAAGCTCATCTTTCTAAAACTTTTTATCCGCATGAGGACATCCATATTCCGCAACATGTTATTGATGTTGAAAATTATTTACATTCTACCTTACCTAATGCTTACCCAGAAAAATACTTTACACCTAATGAAGTTAAAAGTATGATCTCAAATTGTTCTCGCAAAAAATCTCCAGGGTTTGATTTAATAACGGCTAATGTTGCTAATTGTTTACCGAACAAAGCATTCATACTGCTTACTTATATCTACAATGCTATTTTGAGACTTTCATACTTCCCCACCCTTTGGAAGTTTTCGCAAATAATAATGTTTGCTAAGCCGGATAAACCTCCTGACCTCCCAACATCCTATAGACCTATAAGTCTATTGCCATACTTCTCAAAAATTTGCGAAAGACTCATTCTCAAACGCATTCATCCGCACATAATATCTAAAAATGTACTCCCGTCCTCACAGTTTGGCTTTAGAGCCAAACACAGCACCGTACACCAGGTCCATAGAGTAGTTGATACAATCTCTACCTCTCTTGAAAACAAATGCTACTGTACTTGTGCATTTTTAGATATATCCCAGGCATTTGACAAAGTCTGGCACGAAAGTCTTCTGTTTAAACTTCGTACATTTCTTCCTCCTTCACTATTTCTACTAATGCAGTCATATCTTACAGACCGACATTTTCAAATACGTCAAGGTACTGCCACCTCAAATATAGCCACAATTAGTGCAGGAGTACCCCAAGGAGGTGTACTTTCTCCTATCTTATTTAATATTTATGCTGCCGACCAACCTACTACACAAAATACTATTGTTGCTGATTATGCTGACGACAAAGTCATATTGTCAGTACATAATGATCCACTAATTGCTTCAAGAAATTTACAATCCCACCTAAATCTACTCTCAGAATGGTATGCCAAGTGGAAAATTAAATTAAATAACAACAAATCCATTCACACGACTTTCACATTAAGACACGGACTTTGCCCTAACGTAACTGTAGATAATTTACCTATCCCTGCTCTTGACACTGTTAAATACTTAGGACTAAACCTCGATAAAAGATTAACATGGCAAAATCATATAAGGAAAAAAAGATTAATACTTAATGCCCGCTCACGCTCTCTAAAAGTATTACTTTCAAAAAATAAATTCACATCTTTAAAAACAAAACTTCAAATATACAAATCTCTTCTGAAACCCATATGGACGTATGGAGTCCAACTATGGGGATCGGCAAAAAAATCAAATTTAAACAAAATTCAGACCTTCCAAAATATTACCCTTCGTAAAATCACAAATGCCCCACCCTTCGTCTTTAACATGACCCTCCACAAAGACCTAGGTATAAAAACAGTTGAAGAAGAAGCTGCTATTTTCTATAAACGTTTTTACAATAAATTAGAAAACCATGAAAATCCTCTAATAAAAGGCTTACATATCCCGTCACTTCCTGGAAATCCCCGTCGCAGGCTGAAAAGAAAATGGTGTAGGGATCATCTAATTTAATCCGAACAAGTTATGTAATTACATAATAAACATGCTAAGTGCTACTGATGGGTGGCTTCTTATTCACGTAACTCCATAATGTTTCTTACCCTTATCTCATATATACTTATTGTGCTTAATTGTATAGATTGTGTATTTCTTGTAAAAATAAAAAAAAAAAAAAATATTATAAATGTGTGTGTGTGGGTGTAGTAAGCCTATAGAATCACATAGAATAGGTAACAATAATAGGTATTTCAAATAACTAACAAGGAGGATTTAAAAGGCGAAGTTAAGAAAACTGTTTGCTATGTATACTATTTTAAATCATTATTAAATCTATATTGGTAGCCCATATTGGTAAATATTTTTTTTATCTACTGTAAGAAAGGTATGTGTAAAAAGTATTTACTCTAAGGGGCAATTCACATTCCTAGTGTTAATAAATACAATAGTTTAAGTTTCTTACATAAAAGCCCAATGGCGTCAAATAATCCAATAATCCCATCACAATTTCGGACAGTTCACGATTACCCCGTCGTGCAATATCGAGGCGCCGGTGGTTAGCCTCTCCGGATTCTAAGAAATACAACTGACAGTTGTTTGCACTTCCCGGGGCAACGGCCACCTCATTACTGGTCTTCCGATAAGTCTGACCGTGGACAATCCACAGCGGCGGTCCCCGCCCTGGCACACGCCTGTCGTTTACGTCGCAGGTAAACGCAGCGAATGCCAGAACGTTGTTGTACCGCCGAATGTCCGCTCGGAATCGACGACCATTCTGTGTATCATCTATAAGCAAATTCATTAGTAGGTAGGGGGCTGGCAACAACGCGCGTTGTCCTGCGGCGGTCACTTGGCCGTTGTTACAACACGTGCAGAAGTGACCCCGGGATGTTTCCTCGCCACTGAAGTGGCGGGCGTTACATTCCGTGATTTCCTAAATTCATCACCCGATCTAGTGGCTTATCCAGCGGATTGATTAGAATTTAAAAACACATTATTTTGCTATTGCTCTTCAACCACGAACTTAAACTTAAACTTATGGTTAACCTACGTAACCATGCCCTAATCATAATAATGAGTGATTATAATAAAAATCAGTTATCAAATTTATCAGTTAGATAAATATTAAATATTTAAATTTAAAATATTAATAAAATAATAAATGATAATTTATTTTTTTAATTAATCTTAAAATGGATAATAGTACATCCTTATTTGTTTTGTTTTTTGGTTTAAATCATGTCCATGAAAGCAATAAGTCTTTAGATAAACTAAAATAAATTCTTCATCATCGCTTGTCGATTTCAAATTCTAAAATACGTATAACCAATTTTATGTTAGTCACAAGTATGTATGACGATTTGGATTTTTTTTTTTAAGTCATTTTAGGAGTTCAATTGAAGTAAGTCGAATAGTAATTGCCATAATGAATTTGAATTAAATTTGACACTAATATAATTTTGTTATTTAAATATTAGGTTTTAATGTGTAAAGTATATCTCTCGACCAGAATATATTTCAAAATCATATGTGTAACCGTTCCCAGTACAAAGTTTAAAAACTTTGACACCAAATTTATGTTTTTTTCCTGGAATGTATTGCCTAAACCCAAGACGACCTCTCCAGGCAATCATACTTTCATCAATTACCATTTTTTCACCAACTGAATAAACTGACTGAATATTATTTTTCAACAATGTAAGAAAGGGTCTGATTTTTACTAATTTGTCATTTGGATTAGGTATTTGGTTATCATTGAAATGTAACATCCTCATTAATAGCTCAAATCGATTGCGTGTCATTAGATGTGATATAAAATCATTTTTGTCTAATGGGTCATTAGACCAATAATCAGATAATGCTGGTTTAACATTTAAACCCATCCATATAAAAATACCAAAAAACACTTGAATTTCCTGGGAATTAGTATCTGTCCAATTATTCATTCTAGAATTTCTAGAAATTCTAGTTGATTGGAGTACTTGATTGGCATAAACATTAGTTTCACAAACAATTAAATTAACTAAATCATCATTAAAAAATAATTTAAAAATATCAATAGGAGTTGAATTTATATTTACAGTATTTATTTGAAGGCCTTCATTACCAGTAAACTGAAATATCTTATGGTTCCCTACATCATAATCTTCCCAGGTGAAATTTAAACTAATATCAGAAAAGGATGTCACTGTTTCACTATCACCAGAATCTGATTCATTATGTTGATTATTTAAAACAAATTCAGGATCATTATCTGAGTCATAAAATTCAGTATCTGAAATATCATAGTCATCTTCTAACGCCATTTCAATATCATAAGTATCCATTTTTCTATGAACATAATAAACATTTTCATTTTATTTCCTATTTGCAAATAAGTACACTGTGGTATAAAATATGTTAAGGAGTAAATATTGACAGTTGCTATACTCATAAATTGTATTATAATAAACAGATTTTGCAATACAGAAATAATTAATAGTAACATAAGTAACTAATTTTTATATTGAATGAATAATACATAACTATTTGTTATTATTGTAAAATAACAGTTATAAACTAATAACAAATAATTTATGTAATAATGAATTCAAAAATGGTTATATAATACTCACTATAAAGTTAAAAAAAAATGAAAGCCTAATCATCATGCTAAAATGTATAGTAATTAATGTATTGCAGAATTTGTTTCTTATAATAATATTTTGGAATTCGTACAACTACAATACTTACACTTTTGACTAAATTCTAACACTGTGAATTTTCTCTATTTTTAAACCTAAATTAATATATAATTTTAGTGTTTCCGTAATTTTATTACATATTTGGAGGAACTTGATTGTGAGTATGGTGATTTACTATTACACACGGATGTACGCTGGTTAAGTCGTGGAAAGTGTCTCGAACGTTTTTTTTGTTTTGAGAAAAGATATTTCTTACAGCGAATATTAAAACTGACACTACGTATTTGGAAAACCAAATGGTTGATAAACAATTTCTATGTTCGTTGGCATTTTTAACTGATATTTCTCAACATTTAAATAGATTAAATTTACAACTTCAAGGTAAGAAACAAACAATTTCTCAAATTATTGGATTTTTAGATGGATTCAGAAAAAAGTTGGTAGTTTTTAAAAATGTAGTCGTTGAAAAAAACTAATACATTTTCCGTGTTGTGAAGTTATAAAAATAGAATTTAACAAT
>SSSL01000336.1:0-35844 GCA_008086715.1 Sitobion miscanthi
GAAAGTATAGCCTATAGGTAGATATGAAACTATGTTATATAGTTTTCTTATTAAAGTCGTTTAATGACGACCAGCGTCCATGCAAATTTTTTACCCACGTTATAGGTAGGTAGGTACTAGCCACTAGGTAGGTACACATAATTAATGGGTGACATTCGTATTGCCCGACGCCCGTCTTTTGGGCAAAATATATAGGCCTAACCTTGCAGATACCTACACGATGAGTTTCAGTGTTAGGGTACTTTTATTAAAATTCGTTCAGAAGTGGGCACTAAAAATTATAAGGACAACGATTTAATATTATATATATATATTAATTATTTTTATAGATTCTAAGAGGTTTTAGTGTTTTGTGTTTATTTTTTCTGTATCTGTAGGTTAGTTACCTACATTATAGTGTTATAAACGTTTTATAGAACATAAAAAACTACTCTTAGACTTCGAAGTTCACGGTTAGTTTATGGTAGCAAATTAAATTTGGTTGGTACTTATAGAGAATCAAAAGAAAAAAATTCTCAAAACTTAGCAAAATTTAAAAAAAAAAAAAGGGTAAGTGGGTGTGCCCTGCTATACAGTAGGTTATAATAGTGGGGTCACTGTAATGGTTGGTTTGAATTCAATGATATAAAATCTTTGTAAACGAAAAAAGATTCTGAGCAAAAACGGTCTGTCAGCCTGCAGTAATATTACTAAGTTTATTTGATGATATTATTGTGATTAAAGTAATTTGTTTTACTATTAGACATTAAGTACAACATAAGTTAAATTAATTTTTGATAAGAAAATTCTATTTGAAAATTTCATAATTGTATGTATAAAATATAATAATATACTCTAAAAATTTAATATACCCACGAATAATATTTTTAAATTGCAAAAAAATAACTAAAACATTATTTTTAGTTTTTAATTTATAATTTCGAGTGTAATTTCGTCCAAATTTGAATTTAAAATGAATATAAAAAATGTTGTTATATTTATATATTAGATATTTTGGTTACAGTATGAATTATGAACTATCTATGAGAATCTTTATTTTCAATTTTCAATTCTTAGTTATAAAAATTGAACATTTTATAATTTTTGAACTACAAAATAAATACATTTTCGAGATTTTGATAAATTTTTTCAAAATTTGAACTTTAAATACTTATAAAATAAACGTGCCTATAAAGATTTTTAATATTTATCAACTGATATTATAACAACTTAAAAGGAACGGTGTATTTAATTTCAAGCTTTTTGACCTAACAAATAACATTTTGTTGAGTTTTATATAGAATAAAACACTAAAATTTCAAATTTCAAATGTCTATAAATAACTGAAAACGAGTCAAAATATTATCATGTATAAAAAATAATAAAATAAACATAATGTTAAGTACCTACCTTGAGTTAATAGTTTTTGAATAACAACAAAATAAGAAAATCGTTGTATGAGAATTTGTTAATTTACGGGTGAATATACAATGTCTAAACTTTAATGCTCGTAAAAATTTAATTTTACTTTCCAGTAAAGTTTTTTTTAAGGTTAATTGTAGGAAAACCTAAGGGAAATTTTGTAAATTTTTTTTTTAAATTTCTAACTTGAAATAATTTACTAATTTTCGTGGTTTTGATGAATTTTGTCAACATTTTAACTTTAGACGCTCATAAGAAATTATTGTGAATTTACGCTCTACTTTTTTTTCATTTTCCACTAACAACAACTTATAAAGACCGTTGTATTAGATTTTCCAGTTTTTTTGACCGAACAAAATGTTGACGAGGAGATAAGAGGGACATAGAAAATTGTAATAAATAATAATTGTTAATGAAAAATGAGTCATATTATCATACAATCATATTTCGTAATCTGTTAATACTTAATACCATCATATACGGCAACTGAGTAATGGTCAGTCACCCTGCAGTTGTATATATATATAGGTACTTATATACTCTTATAGTTATATCGGCTATATCGTTTAAATTTATGAATACATTCAAAAACTTACCCAGAGGTATGTCACAAAGTAGACAGCATGCAGAAATGGCACCTGCTGACGAGCCACAAATTTTATTTTCTAAAAGGTATGGTGCGTAAGTTTTTAAACACGATGCCACCCCTATATGATATATGCCTAAAAATCCACATCCAGAAAACGATATATTCATATTTTAATAATAAATTATCGCGGATAAACCTAAATTGATTACAATAAGAACACAAGTTATAATAATAAGTAAGTATAGATATGTGAATTTATTTTATATTGATTTGTACAAACCTAATTTTAAGTTATTTTTTTATTAACACAATTTCAAAACAATAAATTTATCAAGAACTAATATAATTTAAAAATTCTGTTCATTTATGAACTATGAACATCTCTCGGCCACAACAAACTATTACTGATTAGTGATCAACACTTAATGAAGGAGATTTTCCAGTTCTTTTTGAAGATCTCATAGATCATAATATCATAACGATAACAACAATAATATCGCATATAATTATGCCCCTTCCTAATAGAAAATATTAATAATCGCTTTAATTTTCCGTTGATAATTGATATAATATTAATTAATGAAAGGTGCATTGTTGTCGTAATAATAACTACTTGTTTAAATTGATTTAATTTGGTATATTTATGGCATACTTTGGCCTGTTTTTTAATAAATAAATATTATAACATTTAATAGGTACGCCCGTACACTTAACGACGTATGTGTTGCGTGTGTGTACGTGTGTATGTGAGTGTGCCATGTTATCATACAATACCACAATATCTATATATTAATATAATATAATATCACCCAATATATTATATGATTATACATAATATCATTATATTATATATTACAATTCGTAATAGTTTGGACTTGGGAACCATTGTCATATAGGTATAGTATATGACAAAATCAGTCATCCGTAATACAGTAAAACCTAATTACCTATTTCTATAAAAATAAAATTACTTCTATTAAAACACAGTAAACTACTATTGATATTATTAACAAAATATGTTCAAAAAATAAAAATGGATTATACAATTTATTTCATCTACAAATATTGTAGATAGGTACCTACCTAAATATGCTATAACTATAGATGATACCTATAAACTTATGCCTATAATGTAATCTATATGTATATCAAAATACACGATCCAAATTAAAAAAGGTGACCAAGTGAGTGTCGCTCTGCTGTACAGTAGGTTACAAGTGTCAAGCTGGTCACTGTTATGAGTGTTATGGATGGTGTTAAATTTGAATTCAATGGTATATAACATCATTGTAGGTAGGTAAAATGATTCTGAGCGAAGACGGTTAGTCAGCTGTCATTCTTTATGAAATTACTAAGTATATTTGATGATATTATTGTGAATAAAGTAATTTATTTACCTATTTAAGTAAAACACCTTGTTTTAAATTTACAATCTTAGTTCATTTTATAAATGTTTAACTAAAAAAAAAATTTTTAAATTTTAAATGTTATCAAAATTCAAACTTACCTATAAAAAAAATTGAGTCAATGCATTTAAAATATTTTTCAACTGATATTGTAACAATATAACAGGAACATTGTATTACATTTTCAAGATTTTTGACCCAAAAAATAAAATTTTATTTTTAGAAAAAAACTAAAAAAATTTTAAATGTCTGTTAACATCTCAAACCGAGTCAAAATATTTTATAAAGTATAGGAATTGATGAAACACATGATGTTAATTTCAAGTATCGACGGTTTTTCGTTTTTGAATTACAACAAAATAAGAAAATATAGCTACATGAGAAATCTAGTAAATATCCAATATTGTAAAAATTTTAATTTCTAACGCTCATAAAAATTGAATTTGACTTTGCAGGTTAAGTAAAGATACTAATGAGAAATCTTGTATACAATTTTCAAACATAAGATTTAAAAAGAAAAATGTATATATTTCTAACTCATAATAATTCACACATTATCGTGATTTTTACATATTTTGTCAAAATTAGAACTTTAAATGCTTATAAAAATATTGTGACTGTATTTTTAATATTTTTCAACTATTTTTTTAACAATATATTAGGAGTCTTGTATTATATTTTCAAGTTTATTGACCCAACGATTTTATTGAATTTTATATATAAAAAAAAACTAAAAAATCGAAAACGGTAAATGTCTGTAAACAGCTCAAATCAAGTCAAAATATTTTGAAAATGTTATGGTGTATAGCAAATGCTAATATAAAATTTAAGTGAAAATTTCATGTATCACGGTCATTTGTTTTAGAATTATACCAAAAACCAAAAGCCAATTTTTCGTAAGAATTCTCCTTTTTCCTTAATTTTTTTTGATTTCCTTGGCAATTTTAAAAACTACTGGATATTTTCTACTTTCGACCCCCCAAAATACCAACTAGATTCACTTTCCTATCAAAAAAGTTGCTGTCAAAGAAAATCTAAGTTTACTGTCCTATCTTAGCTTTACTGTCCTAAAAGGCAATGAGTAATGACAGACTAAAATAAAAAAAAACACACATCATTGTAAAACCAGTTGGAAAACTATACTGGACATTTTGAAACTTTGACCTCTCTAAGTACCAACTAGATTCACCTTCCCATCAAACAAGATACTGAAGTTGAAAATCGAAGCATTATTTCTACTATTTATCATGTACCTACACAGACACAAATAATAAAAAAAAATAAAAAAAACACACATCATTGTAGAATCAATATATTCATCACCCCGCTTAGAATCTAAAATGAAAAATGTTTGTGTTACGTTAAAATAAGCTAAATTTTTTTGTCATATGAAAAATATACGACTACATTTGTGTGCGATAATGCCTTATGGGATATCCACTATATTCAGTATTTTAAAATCTGTGTGCTGTTTTATCCAATACTTATTTTGTGCGGTAATAGACAACGCCCGTGTTTTACACAATATTTCACAAATTAACATATATATATGTTATATACTTATATCACATAAGTTATATATTTATATAGGTACCACTATAGCTAACCCGTGCATTTCGTAGCCATCAAACATCTATTGAAATCTCGAATTTGTAATTTGTATTTAATTACTGAGATTTATTCAGTATTATTCTATGGTACCTATTAAATATTTTATTTTGTGCATGGCCATGCTGGGCTAACGGATCTATATGTTGGTACTGACGTACTGTATGACTGTATTCTATACAGAATTTCTACATGTTAGTTAGGCATATAGTCAAATGTCAATAGACATACCAAATACATAATATTATTATAGTACCTACCTATCTATTATCTATTATTATTGTTCTATGCTAAATTATATTCATATTTACCATCTATTAATCTATTATCATTGTTTTCATTTTCACTGAGAAAATATGTTTACACAATAGTTACTGTGTCCTGTGTGTATAGGTAATAATAGAATAAATTATTATTATTATGTGATGATATCGTAATTATCATTGTTCAGAGGTTGTATACCTAGTACCTTCTGATATAATCTACACATATTTTGTTTTCATTTAATATTATATTATAATATAAACTACATTTTAGGCAAAATGTCTATAACATGTTTACAAGTCAACATTTATTACCTAGATAGTTCAGTTTACCTATGACCTCAGACCTATTACACAATAATATTATATCAATAATCTATATACCTACCTAATACCAATACTATAAAATGTCAAATGATTCCCTACCTATTTAAAAGTTTTTTTTTAACCTATCTAATATAAATATTAAATTATATAATATATAATAATATAATTAATCCTTTAATCTTTATAGCCATATAGGTATTGACTACATTATTATTTAAGGTAATCGGAAAAACCATCCCCAAAACAAATACTTATATATAATTATACCTCTTAAGAGAATGTCAGCACACTATTTGTTTTCACTCTCTGGCCCACACGCAACATAAAAAACATAGACAAAACGCATTAACGCAGAATATTTTTTATATGTTTTTAAGTAATTCTAGAGTAAAATCACTCATTACATAAAAGATAGAGAATAACATTTTTGAGGGAATGACATATTGATTTTATATTTTCAATCAGTATGAGATGTGAGTTTGGTGACACAGTACACTCCATACACAACGCACACACTAAAATACAGTATGAACCAAATTACTAAACTTAATCCAAAGCAATTTGGATATGAATATACTATTTTAAGAATAAATAATTACAAATACACAATTACCTACTTGAAATAATTTGCCATTGGTACTTTAAATTTTTAAATTTATATATTATGACTTATAATTGATAGTGGATTTCTTAATAATTCACGAAGCCTGCAAATAGCACGAAATTACTATCAAAACTATTATTATTATTACTTATGTTTGTTAACTACATATGTGTTATTACATAACAAATTTGTGATATGTATACATTTTTTTTTTACAGTGATTTTTATTACCTACTCGACTTATGAACGTCAGAACTAAGAACGTTGCTTTTATAGATTATGAGCAAAATCGTGCAAAATTGTTTTGTGGTAAATTTGGGTTTAATATGTCATTATTATCAATATTATCGATCAAACATACCTCAGTTGTAACAGTCACATTAGTATTATCAATGGCACATTTTTCATCGGAATTATTAGCACTAGTAGTACCACAGACTTCAACAGATTTTTCAATTTTAAGTAATTTAATTTTCGTTGGTATACTTTTCAGTAACGTCTGTTTCTAAAAATAATAGTTTATATAAGAGTATGACTTCATATTATTATTAAATTATTACCTGGCATGGTGCACTAGTCGATAAATTAGTACTAAATGTAAATTTATCCCAACTACCGTGTAATTTTTTTGTTTCTTGATCTCTTTTTAAATATACAATAAATACGATTGACGTAAAACGCGGGACTGAATGCACCACACAACTACGCAAGACAACGTCAATAGAATTATATTACGATTATTATTAATATATTATTACATGATATTACGACGATAATAACGGCAATTAGGTTTTGTTATCGTCAATATTGATTAAAGCCGTAGTTTTCGCGAAATCCTCATTATACTTTATAGTTTATACCCACAAAAATATCCAAGTAAAATTGTGTTTTCCCAAAATATGATAAAAATGGTATATAAATAATTTTATAAGGCTGAAGTCGGTGGGCCTCTTTCGAGTGGGCCCAGTGCAAATGTCCCGTTTGTCCTTGCATAAATATGGCCCTGCCTGGCTCTAACACTGGTGGTCAGTGGTAATCGAGTATCACGATCACCACTCATTATTGACCCTCTTTCTGTCTTCCCATATTAGTATATTACTTATATATCAATATTACAATCGAAGCACTATTGGTAGTATCGATATAAAGTTTAACCTAGTTACACCATACTTACTGATTGTGCTTAAAATTATACTAATTGTTATTGTATTACATGATAATCGTTATCTCATCCTAATTTGGTGGATGCATAATTGTTTCTGTTATTACTTAGCTTATTGAGTATTGTATGATTTGATTTGTTTTGTTTTGGTATTTATATGTTGTTTAATAACCGAGTTAATAGTTTTAATTATATTGCATGATACAACAATTGGTATAACCTATACACCATAATAGGAAACTAAATGTTGTACAATTTTAATTTGGTAGGTGTAATGTATAAAATATGATGTACAAATATATTTTTGGTGTTATAAGGCTGCTGGTAAGATCAATTTATGAGAATCCTTGCATTAAATAATTAGGATATTTTTATAGGTATACAACATTATTTTATATTTTATTTTATGTTTTCAATTTTTAAAATGCAGTCTGCACCTTGTGCTGGTGATTTTACACGTAATATAATAAAATTTGTACTAGAGATGGGTACCCGATATTCTTTAGTTAAATTATAGATGCTCGTATAAAAATACGAATGTTGTTGTTCCAAACAAATAAGAATGCCGATGTCCTGATTAACTTGCAAGTTGTAATATACACTAATATAATGTTCTATGCTATAATACAATTCGATTATAATATATTACCTATACATTATTATAACAGCCTGCTTGACACAGGGTTTCAGCAATGCCGGAGCAAATGTGTAATAACAGTAACCTACAGCCTACATTTTTGTTTATTATACCTATAAATTTATTTACTATACTTAAAAAAATGGAATAACCACCGATAAATACTTAAAAATAATTGGTAATAGGTACCTACCTAAAATAAAACTTTAAGGGGGATGTACCTCCCTCCCACCATAAAAACGCAACTGGTTAGTGTTGTGGTCGGTAATGCGTTTATTTATGTACATAGTTAAGTTATTACTTACTACTACGTGCTTTAACTACAGATTTCACTATATAGAAATCTGTGGCTCGAACGCGACATGCCGGCATAGATACTAAAATAAGGACTATGAACGAGCATCGGCGTCTGCAAGGGGGTGGGAAAAAGGGTCAATACCACCCTGGGATTTTTTTAACTATGCATACACCTACTTTAATATCAATATTACTTTAACTAATATTAGATTATAAATATTTTAGATTCTGAACGTAGTGATGTGTTTATTTTTCTATCTGTCATCAGTATTTGGAGTTGTAAAAAGGTGGGTAAGTGGATGTCGCTATGCTGTACAATAGGTTACAAGTGGATCTCTATGATGGATGGTGTTAAATTTGAATTCAATGATATAATATCATTGTATAAGAAAAACGATTCTGAGCGGAGATGGTTTGTCAGTCTGGATATTTTAAAATAATTATAAAATTTTAAACTTGATAAATTTTGTCAAAATTTGAACTTTAAATGCTTATAAAAAAAAATTATGCCTATGTATTTTTAATAATTTTCAACTGTTATTGTAATAATATATCAGGAGCCTTGTATTAAATTTGCACGCTTTTTTACCCAACAAATAAAATTTTATTGATATTTATAGAAAAAAAACTAAAAAAATTGAAAACTTACAATGTTTGTAAACAGCTCAAAAAGAGTCAAATTATTTTCAAAATGTTATCGTGTATAGAAAATGCTAATATAAACATTCAGTTAAATGTTAAAGTATCTACAGTCATTCGTTTTTTAATTACAACAAAATCGAAAATCATTACATGAGAAATCGAGTGAATATCAAATGTTGTAAAAATATGAATTTCAAACGCCCTTAGTTGTTCCCAGTAGTTTTTGAAAGCGTCGAGTAAAACGAAAATAAAGTGAAAAACAAATGGTAATTTGTATTTAAAAGTTAAAACCAAATTTCTTTTTTTGGTATAATTTTAGCTAATAACAAAATTGGCTTAGATATCAATTCTTAAGGAAAAACATCGATAAATCGATTGGCGTCGACAGAATAGATCAAACCGTACTATTTCTTGGTTAGGTTAGGCAAAATGACATGTTGATCCTAATTCCTAAATGAACTTTTTCCATACATAAAAAAGATTTAGAAAATCAAAACGTAGTTTTTCCAGTTTTACGCAAAAACGAACTATTGCCCATGTTAAAAGAATAGGCACCAATCATTAATTATACCAAAACAATCTATTTTCAAAAGTACTATTACCGGTTTTATAGGTACTGGGAAGTAAAATAGTTAGACCAAAACGTGCTAACGTTAGGATACAGAAAATCATCATTTTGGCAAGACGCAAGAGTACGTTTTGGATTTCCATCCCTCATAAACAGGAGTACATACTTTTCCAGAAAATAAATGAACTAACCGTTAGTAATGCATTCAATTTTACAGAAAAATAAAATGATAGAAAATAAAACTTTAGAAAGTAAAATTATAGAAAACAAAATAACTGTAAATTAACGTTCCAGAATTGTTTTCATATTGGAAATAACATTTTAATATTATTTATTATTTATTGTAATATTGTATATTACATGTATTTACATATAACAAAAAACATTGAGTTTTTTGTTTATTTTTAATTTCTTGTAGTATCAACTTAACTATAACTTACATATCAATAATCTATTATAACTCATTGACTATAATGACTCAACAATTTAAAAAATATAGCAGTATTTTGATTAACACGTAAGAATGTAATATAATATTATAAAAATTACACCTATAAAATGAAACAAAAATAAGTCCCAAAATGAAATTTGCCACGAAGTGTAGTCACGGCACTGAGTTATCACTCACAGCCAGAGTGGTTCTATCTCTATACAGTTTTTGGTATGTTGCATATATGTAAGATGGAGACAATAGTCGCGGGTGTAACGTCTTCTTATTAGAGAATGTTTGGTTTAAAGCATATTACATACATAATCGTGTTACTATTAAAAATATTTGATACGCTTCATTTTTTTTTTTTAGATTTGCCGATTTGCCACATTACCGTGTTGCTGAAGTGTCAAATGTCAAATGTCCACTTTCAAGTAAAAGCAGACTGATGGTAAAGTATAAGTCTCCTATAAAAACCTCATCATTATGACAAAACATAGATAAGAATTTAAAAAAAGTAGGTAGGCAAAATAAATTTAATCATTAATCAATTATGTATATTGACAACTAAAATTGTAATAATATTTTATACAAAAGAAGTTACTTTTTAACTAATGACCTAGATAAATGTGCTTTCTGTATTCTGCCAATTGTAAATTGTAGTTATATATTCTATACTTCATTAAATACATTTAGATAGGAATACATTTTATTTATTATTCATAATGGACAAATACTCAAAAAAAAAATAATCATCTTTGACATTAAAATTTTAATTGTCAAGGTTTTTTCCAAATTAAACTCTTTAAATACGATAATTTAGCTTCAGGCTCAGTCATAAACATGGAATTCCATATAGATTTTTTAATCCATACCACTCTATATCCAAGTATTTCCAAATGCCTTTGCTTCAATTTAGAAAGCCCTCTCATTTCATTATCAGTCTTTCGCAAATCTTTTTCATTCAGAAGAAGCAAAATTAATCTAGTAGAAAAAGTATTAATTAATATTTTGAATAATTAATAAATGTAAACTTACTTCTCATTTTTATTTTCATTATTTAATTGTTTTGAATTATTCAGAAATATTTCAAAATCTAATTTGTATCCATATGGAGAAAAAGAGTTTGCTTTCAGATAACCTTTATTTTTAATTAATTGACCTACTCTTTTTTCCACGTCTAAATAAAATGAACCCGTATGTTTGGGAACTAAAAAATAAATAATTAAATAAATAATGTATTTGTATATTAATATTGTGATGTTCTTTTTTGTACCTAATGACTGGATTTCTTCACAATACTTAGTATGAAACCACGGTACATCAAATTCTGGATAATCAATACACACAGCTCTATTTAATATCATTAATAATTGCCTTACTTTTAATGGATATGTAGTCTAAAAATATTTTTTGATAAAAAAATTATGTTAAAATTAAATTGATAATTTAGTTATTAAATATAAATATACAATTCACCTTAGCATAACAGTTATTTAACTCATCATCCAATTTTTCTAAAAACTCAACACTAAATAAATAATCTTTTATGGATGTAGGTAGACTATAAAAATAACAAAAAGCAAGTGAAGCTCTCATGAAATTTAAACCAGACATTTTAAATTTATCCCTAAAAAATAAAAATAAATTATTAAATTAAAACTATGAATTATTTAAGACTAACTTTACCTGTTAATTATTTCAGTTGCATAAGGAAGAAATTCTATAAATTTTTCACTATTAACTCCATACAAAAAAAATACTGTTAATATTTTTTCCACATTTTCAGCTAACAAATATTTGTGATTTTTTATGAAATACTTCAAACATTTGTCTAAGAGCTCAGCATCATACCAATCAGATTTAACTAAATTGTAAGTCAGTTCTCTTATAGTTCTAGATGAAAAATGTTCAGATGTAAAGTTTTTATACCTGTAAAATATTTCGTTATTAAATATTTTAAAAAACTAATGTTATTAGAAAAATTACATTATATAGTATTTACCTATCCAGTATTTTGTAAAATAGTTCTGGTTCTTTAACATTATATCGATGATTATATCCTCGGTACAAGGAATTTAGTTGATCTATACTTAAATTTGGTTCTTGATTTAGAATTTCTAAACATCTTTTGTTAAGTGCAGTACATAGCCTCACCTTAGTAAGAATTAAAAAATGATTAAAGTATAAATTTACAAAGTAATACAGAAATCAAAGTTGATTGTATAAGATATAAAATCTATTGCATATAAATATATAATATATCAATTTATATATTCAATTCAATTCAGTATGTTGTAATTTTCTAAAGATTATAATACCTTATAATTATATAAGTATATAATATGTACATTGTACTTAGTTTATATCTATATTATCTGCCTTAAAATATAACAAATAATGTACCAATTGCCCTCAATACATTTCAGGTTTATATACTAATTGCATTCAATGTATTTTTACTGATTCTTTTAAAATGCCAGGTTATATGTTATAACTTTGGATTGTAATATTAATGATGGAATTGCATAACTTATTGATTTAGTAAAATATGATTATTAACTCTTTTAAATAAATCTTAATTAAAATTTTGGAAGGTAAAAAGAAATAAGAAATAGTAATAAGAATATACACCATAATACATATATCCATATATTATATTATAATTTAAAGACTTGAAATCAATAACAGGCTATGTGCCAAAAAATGAAAAATTGAATTAATCTCAGAAATGTACAAAGTGACAAGTCCCAAATTTTAGTCTTATTTTTGAGTAAAACAATTTTTTGTATCCAGATATAATTGAACCAGTTATATTTGAAAGAAAAATCCTGGAGTCTATGATAGGAATAAATACAAACATTTATTACCTTACCTTCAAATATTGACAATATCCAATATCCACCAACAACAATATATGAAAAATCATGTTACTTTAACATTATGTTCCTGAAAGTAGGTAAAAAAATCAATGATGAACACATTTTAATCTTGAATTGTACTTATTATAAAATAGTGTATTATGTACCATATACGTATTTACTTATTTTAATATTTTAGTTTATTCATTAATTATATATTTTGTGATTCCAAATAGGTAAAACAATAAACAAGTATATTGAATGCAATTGGTACAAAAGTAGTATATAATAATATTATTATTATATTAATTAATTAATACTACAGTTTAAAGAAAAATAAATAAACGCAACTTACATATTGATCTAAGAACATTGGCAATGATGTTTTATTCTTTCGATTAATAAATGCCGTATTCAAACCTCTACTAATAATGTAACAATCATATACACTATATTGACCAACAGTATCTAATACTTTTTTAACCATTACTTCAGGCATTTCATAACCAATCTTTTCATTAGGATAGCTTATAAAAAATGAAAATATTTTACTAAATTTAGATGGAATTATTGCTGACAATCCTTGCTCTAATTCCTCATTTAACCAATTGATCATTTGATTTTCAAATTTATAATGTCTGTATGTTCCAGACATATTATTATTAAAATTCATGTATCTATAAAAAAAAATCAAGTGCTTAACTAATAAAATATAAAAACAATAATAAAATTATAATGTTAATATAACTAACTCCCCCACCCCTCTCAATCTAATCATGCCACTGAGGTATGTATATTAAAAATGTTAACCTGTTACATATTCGTAATAGCTTATGATGTTCACGAATTGAGGGTTTCCCAGTTATTAGCCAATCCAATACACTTGACCAATAAGCATTGCATATATGTAAATCAGATGTTTTTAAATTTCTGATAATATTGAACAAGGGTCCAATACATAATTGAGAAAAACTATTGTTTAACAAAAATTGTTTTCTTAGTAAGGATTCTATATGTTTTCGTCTCGATGCAGATGAAGATGGTACTATACAAGATAATAGTCGAAGTACAGTGATATCAGTATCAACATCTGCTTTAGATAACCATTTAGATGTCTCATTGTGTATTTCCTCAAATAACTGATACGGTTCAGATTGTTTCACGATAATCTTAAATAAAATTGTTAATTATTCATTTTTAAAAATAAATAAAAATAATTTTTAGAACATAATTTTAGATTGAATGTGTGATTAAAACATACTCCATACCATTTGTAGTTGTATCATATCATAAAGTGCTATGTGTTTAATTACACCTTGTAAATTGAGCAACAAAGATCTAGTGAGGTCAATGTTTTGATTAATCCAGTAAGGACTATTTATTAGTCTCAGCACTTTCACTATGCATTTAATTTTATCATCATGTTGGGGTTTGTTCAACAAAATGTGTTCAACTATTGTAACAAAGTTATCCATGGTAGATTTGTTTAAAAACCACGGCAAATTGTACAAACATATGGAAATATGTTTTATATCTTCATAAGTTTTGCATAAATCTAAGACAACAAATAATAAAAGTCATTAACAAAATTAAATTTGTAGTTAAGAAATGTATGTTCATACTTAGTTTTTTTAAAATTATTGGCCAAATGTCTTTAAGGATATACAGACCTATAAGGTCTCTATGACTCACAATTGATACAGTAAATCTGGATAATATGCAAGGTTCTATTTCTTCTACAGGAGTAGTCATCAATATTTTTTGCAACCTATACGATAGTTTTTTACTTACTGTACAATTTATATCAACTCCAATTTTGTGCAAACACAATAAACTGTAAGATAAACATTGTATGTTCATGAACTTGTTATGTTCTTCCACTAAATTCAATAAGTTCAAAAAATCATTATTTGTTAAAATGTTTTCAAAACTATCCTCAGGAGTGATATAAGAATTCAAATTCTTTTCAAACATGCACACTCTGTAGTATATTATTTGAAGTTCTCTAACCATAGCTATAGCCATAGAGATATTTTTCCAATTCAATTGATTATTGTTGCTTTGTAAGATATCAAAAATGTCTTGCAAAGATTTACATTCACTTATTTTTGTTGCTAGTGTATCATTGTTATCTAATAATATAATATTTTTAATATCTCGTTTTTGTTCAATATCCTCAGTATCACTATCAGTTTCATCTCCTCTAAAAGAATGAAAACAATATTTTCTGTGAAATTGCTGAAGTGGAAATACTAATTTTAGAGGATTTGTTTCATACAATTTAGTATAAACAGCATTATAATTTATGGTTTTATATCTTGTTTTCATGTGAATAATTTGGGTGGATATTTTTAAATTTGTACCAAATTGTTTAAACAATGTCATTTTACCTGAAAAAAAAAATTATCAAAATATATTAACAAGCATTTTTTTATACAGAAAAATCTATGTTATGAAGTTAAACAAAAACAAATAATTTTGTTTGCAGGTACAATTCAAAAACTAAAAATATAGTGGTACAATTTAATATAATTTAAACTGAAATTATTGTGTTGGTAAAATATAGTATATTTTTATACTACCTATATAAAAACAATATTCTGTATAATTTGAGACTACCTACGGATTTAGTTTTCAAAATTTGTCAAAAAATTAGCTATATACTTACAACTAAACATTTAAAAATATCAATACTTACTCATTTATGTATATTTTTATAACACTTCATGATACAAGTAAAAATAAAATATATTTAATAATTTGTTTTCGTTTAATTTCTTTACATGTTTACGTATAAAATATAAATAAGTTTGTCTTTTTAATAATTCTGGTATTACAATATTGTTAGTTAGTAATTACCAATAATAACCATTTACTAATTTACTATTTAAATTTTAAATTTTAAATAAATTTAATTTTAATTTTTAATCTTGTGATTAAGACGTTGTGCCGTGACTGTTTGATAACAAAATTTGATAATGATCAATCGTACCAAACTTTCAATAATAATTTAAAGTTCTCTGTATATTTTGATGACATCATCATGATTCATGGTAAACGTCATCTCCGGTCATACTGAATGTGTTGAGATTTAATTTTGTCTTATCAACAAATTCTAGTTTCTCACTGTCTCAGATTTTTCTGCTTTCAAGTTACAACTTACTATTTTTGTTATAAGTATTACAATTTACAACTTTCAAGTTTAAGTTAATATTAAAATAATATAATATAGCTAATGATATTATTATTGCATTAAGTCTTACACAAAGAATCTTTTAGTTCTAAAATTACATAACATTATTGCCATTTATATTCACTAACATAATTACAGGTAACAGAGGATTATTAATTATTGAATCATTACTTGTATGTTATGATTATAAATTATAATAGTATACAATTTACAACATTGTTGCAGTTACCACTTTTGCAAAACTTTATAAATTTGCTTAATATATATTATCAGCATTAAATATCAACAATATGTCTGAAGCAAAAGTTAATAGCGAAGACATAGAAATTGTATTCCAGCGGCTTAGAGCGTTGCCAGTCAATAAAGTAAATATACTTTAAATACTACTGTACTACATACTATAAGTTTTTACTCTGTACTATAGTCTATAACGTATATAACTTTAATATGAGTTGATAGTAAATGGTATGCAAGGCATTAGACCTTGATCATCAATTGATCAATATAATAAAAATCTGATCATTTAAAAGTTCATATTTTATAAATATATTAAATTAAATAATATCTAAATTTACATTTTATTCAATGTTAATACAGGAAGTAAAATAATTTCCCCAAGAAAAATTTTTTTGATTTTTTAAAAGAATTCATACCTATATATTAATTATTAAATAATTAAATTTATATTTTGCTTGACTCGATTAGTTTTATTTCATCAATTGAGTTTTTTTTTATGTTTTATTTATACAGGAGATTTTAAGCATGCTCACCCTATTTTCATGCTTTAATTAGGCATATATTCAAATACTGATTTTGGAATTTTACTCAAAGACCTTATTTTTGAATCCTCGAGACTTGTACCTCTTAATGATGATCCTGTAAAAATACTAAATTCTCTTTTTCAAATAGGAACCTCCATTCTTTTGTTTAAATTCAAGCAAGTAGTTTTTGAGTAATTCAATTTTGTTTACTAAGGATAATATTATGTCTATGATAGTGGGTTAATCAGATTAAGGGCTTAAAGAATTTGAAAAAGTAATTAATTACTATTGATCCATCAATATAAATAATTTGTAATAATTATTACATATAGTTCATATTTTTAAGGACTATTATCCTTGGTATAAACATTTTAACACCTCAGAAACTACTCATTAGAATTTTGAATTAGATACATCAATATTTTAAAGAAAATCATCCGTTAAATAGTTTGCAGTAAAAAAAAAGCTTTCTCATTTGAAAAATAGAAGTTTGTATTACCACAGGACACTATAGTCTATATCAGAAATTTGAAAATATGGTCTTAGGTATACTTACAAATTCTAAAAATCAGAATTAGGATAAATGTACTATTAAAGGGAAAATGGAGGTTAGTATGCTTAAAAAATCACCTATATAGATGATTTTTGGTTAATGCTTGTACATAAATTGAACTTACAAAAGTATAATATTCAAAATTTATTTTTTTCTTCTAGTAATTTATTATAATGTGTACAATTAAACTCATAGTATTGATTATGTCTACTAATCTAACTCAAATACCTATACACCAATTCATTACCATAAAATATTAAATACAAATTAGCTTTTATTGTTCATCAACTTTGAAAATAAATCAATATATAACTGTTTCAGACATGTTTCGACTGTAATTCAAAAAATCCAACATGGTCGAGTATTACATATGGTGTGTTTATTTGTTTGGATTGTTCTGCAGTGCATAGGAGCTTGGGAGTTCATTTGACTTTTGTAAGGTCTACTCAATTAGACACAAATTGGACATGGTTGCAAATGCGACAAATGCAATTGGGTGGAAATTCAAATGCTGTATTAAGAACTTTTATTTTTATATATCTCTATTGATTTCAACATTATATACTTATAACTTATATTATATGAAATTTTATAGACAGTTTTCTTCAGGCAACATAATTGCATATCCAAAGATGCACAGCAAAAATATAATTCCAGAGCTGCTCAACTATATAGAGATAAACTTTTACAAAATGCTAAACAAGCAATGAAAACTTATGGAACACAGGTATTTTATACCCCCAAAAAAGTTTTATTGTAATTATTAATTTTTTTATGAAAATATACAGTGGACCTTAAAATACCAGACGCTCTCGGTCACCGAAATTTTGTCCGCTATTTGGAGGTGTCTGTTAAGGGAGGTTTCATTGTATTTAAATTAAATCCCATAGAAGTCTTTAAGCTAACTATATTATTTTACAAAAAAAAAATAAATTTATGAATGGTATGTCCATTTGATTGCAATATGTGTTTACTGTACTCAGTTCAGCGAGAGAATGTATAGATTCTGCGCATGCCCCCCTTGTCACCCGGCTACTGAAGCCAAGTTCCCAATTTGCAGGGTATTGGGTGGGGATGTGCCGAAGATCGATTTTGGGCGGGCGTTCTCTCACTGAATAGAGTAATAGTATCTGGTATGTATTACTATACCACACACATTATCGACCATTTTCTACTGACACAAAGACAAGATGTATCCACGAAAAAATAGTATATATGTAACATATTTGCAGGGGCTTTAATCATTTTCCTTTATGTTTTATTCAGTTGTTTTTGGACCAATCACACGAAACAATTGAAGTGAAACCAGTAGATTTCTTTGAACAACATACAACTAATGTTAATTCGTGTAACGACAACTTTTTAAGTAACAATTTTATGCCATTTACTTCTCCTAAACAAGTATGTGTAATCGATTTTTTTTTTATAATTTTTAATATTGTTAAATTTTGAAAAGTATATTATTTTTAGGATAATGGTGATACAACACTTCTAGGAGGCACTAAAATTTTAAATGATGCGGCACAAAAATCAATAGATCATAAAACTTTATTAGGAGGTCGTCAAGCACATAGTAAAAGATCTGGTGTAAGTATACAGCTTAGATAAAGAATAATCACAAATTAGTGAAATATTTTGTATTATTCTGAACTTTATTTTACCAATAATTATTGCTAATACATTTTAATAAAATTTTATTTGTAACTGTAATTAATGTATAGTTGTATAGTAGAAAATAGATCACGTATAAAAAAAATCGGTACACAACCTACACTCTGATTTTTGGTCCTATATGCGACCTACTCTCTGATTTACAGTCCAATACGCTACCTACATCATTCATGTAAAATACAAATTAATTTCATATATTTTTTATTCTACTTATCATGACATCAATAGCCATATTGTTTTAGTCAGTTGTTGTGAAGCGTTTTTTTAATATTTGATAAAATTCATCAAAAATGGTTCTTGGGTTTTACATGATCTCGACCTCTCTTCTTGGAGTTGTCTACCTAATAAAAGATACGTCTGATTTTAAAATATTGTATTTGTATTTTATATACTGCCGCCACCGAGAGAGCGCTACTTGTTGGTACATCCAAATGATCGAGTTCCGCGTTCTCGTACCCAAATTTTTCCCACTCTACCATATAGTTGTAGCAACGATGGCAGCGACCAGCGTACTGGCAGAGTTAGTGGTAAGAATGCGCGAGATCGGACAAGTTTTGGTCGCAGCCCAGAAGCAGTCTCTTAGTGGCGGCAGTATAATTATCCACAAGCCTTCAATTTTTTGAGTGTGTACGCGTGTTTCCGGGTCAATTAAAAATTCAGATTGATTAACCGTTTGATAATTTTAATATTTAGGGTGTATCACGAAGAATAGGAATTTTCAAATGTCATTTTAATGTATATAACAGTTTGATCTTTTTTATACATTTTGTATAACAATTTTTTAGTATATTAAATACAAAAAAATATATTTTTTATTGTAAAATAAATGTTTGCTTTTAGTTGGGAGGCAAAAGATTGGGTATGGGTGCTCAGAAAGTACATGCTAATTTTGCTGATATAGAAAAAGAAGCAGAATTAGCTGATAAAATGAAATTTAGCGAACCAGAAAAAACTGAAAATATAGAGAAATCTAATGAAGACCAAGAAACTCAGGTATATAAAATTGAACATATTATTGATTCCAAACTTACAGTTTAAAAAATGGATTTATGATTAACAGATGTCATCAATGAGGTTAGCCTATCAAGATTTGAGTTTAAAAAAGAGTAAAGAAGAGGAAAAATTAAAACAAGTTGATCCTAAAAAAGCTGCTCAATTAGAAAGACTTGGTATGGGATTTACTTCAAAAAAGTAAGTTTAATATTTTAACTATAAATAAATAAGATTTTTGTATATACTAACTATCATTATTTTATTAATAGTATTGTTAGCCATTCAGCATTAAATGATATGACAACACTAGATAAAGAAGTAAAAAAACAAACTACATTAGACCATAATGAAGATCAATTCTACGATTGTTTTGATGAAGCTAAAACTCCTGAAGTGGTTTTGAAAATGATGAACAAGTAAGATTTGTGCATTTGTTTTGTAAATACAAATGCATAGAATTGTAAATAAAAATATTTAAATGTTTTAAATAATGCAATTTTTACTCTGATCCAGAACCTGAAAATATTTAACTCTAGTTATAAAATTATGATACTATTTATAATATAAAGATTTAGATATTGGTAAACAATCATTAATTTATTATTAATATTAATAATTTTAGTAAAAATTTAAAATCCAGGTAAAAAAATAATTTTCTCTGTGCTATTTAATTTGTTATAATCTTGAATTAATTGACAACTTTCTGATAAACATAGTTGATTAATAACCTAACACCAAACCCATATACTAGTTTTGTAATATACACGCCTGGCATTCATAAATAACACAATATTTTTGGTAATGCCAAATTTTGGCCAATAGAACACAAAATTGGTTTTGAACTTACAATTAAACTCTTACCACAGTATATTGGTCTAAATTTATTATTTTTTTTTATTTTATTGTTTGTACAGAAATCGTCAAATTACCAGTGATGACTTTATGGACTTTGATGACTCTATTAGAAGTTTAAAATCATCTTATACGCCATCCAACATCGATGTCATTAAAAACGATTGGGATAATATAAAACCAGCAAAAAAAGTAAACAAAGAAGCTGAAAATGATTATTGGGACTCTCTTAATGAAAACTCTAATAGAAGACAAGGTAGAAATAATAGATCAACCAATTTAGCACCTCAACCCTCAGAAAATAATGAAGCTTTTAAAAAATTTGGTGGTGCTAAATCAATATCATCTACTCAATATTTTGGTGATAATCAAACGCAAGTAAGTTATGTTTGCATAACATGTAAGGTAAATCTTTGTATTTCATAAATTTGGCACTTGTAATTTTATATAAGTCATTAAAGCTTAATTACAGTAATAAATACTTGATTTTGTTGTAAATTATCAATAGTAAAAGAAAAAAATACTAATTTTAATAATTTTTGTAACAAAAGAAATAGAAGTAGTTTCCTTGATTTTAAATTACCACTAAATTATTTTTTTAATTTTGTTTCTTACTCCATCAAAAAATGTATTATAGAGAATTCTACCTACACTTTATTTTATGTAAATAAATCAATTAAAAATATTCTTTGGATATTATTGAATTCAATTTAACATGACTATATATAAATAAATATTATGAAGTAATGTATTTTAAATATATTAATTTAATACAATTTAAGTTTTACTTTGAGATATACAATCTTCAGATTAATTTTCTTCTCAATAATCATTTTAACTATCACCAAAATATTTCTTATCCCAAAGTGTTATTAGAAAAGAATAATAAACATTTCTGAACATATTATTATCATTATCAAAATTAATTTTCAACCTAATATCTATTATGAAAAAAATTTTTATTGCTGTATCAAATACTCAAATTATTCCATGGTCATGAAGAACCGCCTTTCTCAATATTGTAATTTAATTAACTTACTTTCTATTATATTTATTCTATATGATTATAATCAGTAATTATTGAGTTATAATAACTTCTTGTGAAAGCATATGAATAAAAAAAAGTAGTTTTACTTGTACATACAACTCTAATATTTAATCTTTACACTTCTATGGAATTTTCTTTTTGTATAATGTTTGAACCTTTAAAGGACAAAGATATTCGGTTTTAAAATTGTCTTTCAATTGCTATCTATATTTTACCTTTTTATATAATTTACTTTGTAAAATTGAACTTGTGTAGGGAAAAAAATAGTATGTTTACAGGAATAAATATATCTATTAAGTACTCAGTAAAATAAAATGGTTGCAATATTTTATTCATGTCTGAATTTGAATTTACTTTTTAATTGTAGTCTGAGAAATCAAATCTTTCACGTTTTGAAGGAAGTAATAGTATTTCATCTGCTGAACTATTTGGCAGAGAAGAAATGACAGGAGTTAATTCTACATACCAACCACCAGATCTAGACGATGTCAAAGAAAGCGTTAAACAAGGTGTAACAAAAGTAGCTGGGAAATTATCATCTCTAGCTAATGGCATGATGTCATCATTTCAGGTAAAATGCTACATAAACATAATATTTTTATAAAAACATATAAATATAATTACAATTACCTAATATTAATTTTAAATAATAAATATATGTCTTATTTGCAGGAAAAATATGGAGGTTATTAAAATGTTTGATCCAATGCATACACATGAGAAATATCTAATAAATGGTATTATAGTAACAGTGTTATATGGATATATTTTGTAAATAATTATTTCATATTATTATATTAGTAATTAAATCAGTTTATCACATTGTTAAAGAAAACTTTAAAGTAGTTAACTTATGTTCAAACAAAGTGTTAGAAAGTTAGTTTGTTCGACAATTTGTTTCAACAAAGTAATAGATGGTACTAAAATAATATACAAATATATAATATTTACTATAAGAAATAATATGTATATTATATATTATTTTATCTTATCCTAAAAATCACATTTAAATGTCATTTAAATTGTTTGGATAAATTATAATTTCTAACACATTGTTTTCCATTATTTGAATTTCTGAATTCTAACATAAGTACCATTGCCAAACATTAATTTTATAGTATTGTTTATATCATGATTATAATTTATGGACTTCTAAAAAAATATACTTTTATTATAAAAATTATAGTTTTTCTTATTACTTCATTATAAATTGCAAATCCTTAATTAGTAATAAACTGAGTCTTTCACAATAATTTTACTTAGGATCCTTACTCCATGAAAATTATTTTTGAGTGAATTGTGTGTTATTGTTTTCTTTGATCCATAGAAAAAATAATGAGATTATCATTTATCACAGACTTAAAACTTAAAGTAAATGGAAATTGTAACATTCCACATACACCAGTATGTTGTGGGCAATAAATACATAAATTCACAAATGTTCTACAAAAAATGTAGAGTTTTCATTTAAATTGTGAGTTCAAATAATATTTAGTTTAAATAACATTATTATTGATTGTAATGGTATTAAATTAGTATTATTTGATCAAAAAGGGTTAACCCTAAATAAGTCGCTTTAAAATGTGGTCGAAAAAGCAGCATTGGGACTAATGACGTGATATACACTGGCGCGAATTACGTTGTGTTAAGTAGGATTACGGATACAAGTAAAGGGAATCTAGCTAAAATTTTTTCACTTTCAAAATATAAACAAAATGCAAAAACTTTATAGATAAATTTTTTATGCTTCCATAGAATTTTCAATTTTGACTATAGTGACACCCATGTGAACCAATTTGTAATTGTAGGTATACAAAAATGTACCATAAAAGTACGATTTTTCGATAGTAAAATTTTTGTTATACCTTTTTTATAAAATCAGTTATATTTTTTAATAATTAGTGAGAAGTAATTTGAATATTGTAAAATGTATATTGGTCCGTGATGTTAATTCATAGAGTGAGTATCAAAGTATGTTCCATAGAAAAGTAATAAAATGCCTATAAAATACCTATATCGAGTATCGACTATCAATATAAAGGAGCCTCAATTGCCTTCCCCTACAGGAACGCCGCCTCAAATGTATTTAACATAGGTGTGGCCTATCCATATCTTTATTATCTATGAGCTCCATCCATATAATTATTATCCATACTATGTAATTTGAAAAAAAGCTGGCTAGGTTCTCTCACGTTCCCCATTCAATTTATTTTTTCATATATTTAACTTTTTTTGATTTTTTTATATACATCTTTTTTTAAAACATTTACAACCTGGTGCCAAATTATTTTATTTAAATTTTTTATTTGCTTCTTAAAATGCGTTTGCCTGCAGGTGTCCACGATCCCCTTTCAATTTTTTTTCATAAATTTAATTCAATTGATTTTTAATATAAATATTTTCAAACTTATAAGTCTTCAGAGAATACTAAATGTTTAATTTTATCTAATTTGTGTTTGCTTTATGATGTTAATTTGCCTACAGGCTTCAGTGCTCCCCTCCACAATTTTTTTTCTGTTATTTAATTCCTATTGATCTTTCTATACAGATTTTTTAAACATTGACAACCCGTTGCCATCTAAATTTTTTTTTGCCTTCTAAAATGCATTTACCTGCTGGCGCCCACATCTCCTTTTCAATTTTTATTTATGAATTTATCTTTAGGTAATGAATTTGTATAAATTTTTTAAACATTGACAACCTGGTGCCCTATGAATAATCCTTCTTTAATGAACTAAATATTTTGCATAGTTTTTCAAAATTTTTTTAACTGTTGTTGAATTTTTTGTAGAGATTTTTTAAACATTGATAACCTGATCCCTCTGTATTATCATTCTTTAGTGAGATTATCATTTTGAATAGTTTTTCTATTTAAGATTCTGGGCATTTTAGTTTGTACTTTGTAATGTGTATTTCTAAAATAAAATTTTTTTCCACATTTTTTTTGGTTTTTTAAAATACATTTGCCTGCGGGCGCCAACACCTCCCTTCAATTTTTTTTTATGATTTTAACTCTAGTGGAATTGTTTAAACGGTATTCGGAAAAAAAAGCCCTGGAAAAAAAAGCCCCGGAAAAAAAAGCCCCACCTATAGGAAAAAAAAGCCCCGTACTAATTAAACACATAACGCATTTTCATTATAGTGTACATTTTATAATTTAATATTTGTATATAGGTAACCTAACCTTTTTTGGACATAGGTATATTCTATAACCATATATATATGTATAGTAACATTTGAAATATAAAATGACACATGACAATTATTTACCTTTTAACATTTTTTTAATTATGTATAAATGACAATTATTGACAATGTAAAATGCAGATTGCAGCTAGTCTTGTATACTTTGTAATAATTAATAAGTAATACATAATAAATAATATGTTATTGAACTAATCTTAATATATATAAATCTCGTGTCACAATGTTTGTCCTCAATGGACTCCTAAACCACTTAACCGATTTTGATGAAATTTTTTACACCGCGTGTAATTTGGTCCAACTTAAAAGATAGGCTAATTTTAAAAGGGAAAGGATTAATCCCGGAGGTGCTAATACGGGAATTTTGAGATTTCAGATAAAATTTTTGTTTATAAATGGTTGCCATGGGTTTTTAATGATAATAATAATAAAAAAAACTATTTGCTTACTTTTAAATATAAATTATAATATAATATCAAACTATAAAACGTGAAATGAAAATCTCTATACAGGCTTAACTCTGAAACTACTTATCAGATCTTTTGATTTTTTTTTTTTAAACGAAAGAGTATTTCACGAAGAAGTTTATATGAAAGAAAATTTTAGGTAGCTATTGGTTAATCGGTCATGTTTGTTTATTTGTATTATTATTTTTTGTCAATATATACATATAAATAATATACAAGAAGATCTGATAAGTAGTTCCAGAGTTTAGTCTGTATAGTTATAGTCTCTGTGTTTTACATAGTTATATATATATAATTAATGTTCTTGGGTAGATTAGACCTCTGGGAAGAAGATAAGTTAATTTACAAAGGTTAATTTGTTTTTTTTTATTCATCGGTCCGGTTAGATTAGGATAGGATTTTGTATAGGTAAATTGATTATATTAATCCATCGTAGGTAGAATTAAGTAAAACCAACAAACTTGGTATAACTTTGATACTTTAGAGTTAAATCATACACTTACGTACTAACAGCACGGCGGGGTCCGCGATCTACCACAGGTAGATTGCCTACCTGATATAATGTACTGCTGCGAATCAGAATTTGTATTCTGAGCAACGGAAAAGTTAAGATAAATTTTGAACACCATACACCGAATATTAAATAACGAATTGAACAAAGTTTGAGTTATACAGAGTTGATACATTTAACGGGCAACGAAGTGCACGGGATCAGCTAGTTAATATATATATTTTGATTTATGGTTTATGTTATATAATTTTTTAACTGATATATAATTAGTTATTGTTTAATGTCATATACGATATACTAGATGTAATTTTTTTTAAAGTTACCTTTTAATAAAATCTCTATATATAAGAGAAAGTATACTTTACCAATAATCAACGTACAGCCAAAACTACCGTACGGATTTATTTGAAATTTTCAGGATATGTACTTATTACTATGTATAGGCGCACTAAGAAAGGATTTTTCGAAATTCTCATTTAAAGGGTTGAAATTGGCAAAAATAAATTTTTACGTGTAATTTGTATATCTATATTCATATAACTAACAATAGCAGTCGACCGATAACGGGAAATACGGTACGGCACGGCGGCCCAAGGGTTTCCATCTACCTGGACTCTGACCTTTTTTTTTTTGTGTGTGTGTATTTTATCAAAAATTTTTTTATCTATATATTACTATATCTATCCACTTATCTATCTCTATAATATATAAATTTGCCTTGGACGCTCCATCACACGTAAACGGCTGCCACCGATTGGCTAATTCTTTTTTTCGTGTGTTCGCAATATTGTCAGGAGAAGGTTCTTAACTCCACCGGAAAAGTAGAAAATTTGGATGTAAGTGCCATCTGTCCAGTAAGAATAGAAACTAAATAATATTATATTTTCGTTTATTGTAAGGTTGCTATTGGTCATGATTGAATAATGAATATAATTTTAGACCTGTTGCTATGTAGCTTAGTAAAAACGGTATTCCCAAGACTAATTTTTCGACACATACACATCGTAATATCAACGTGTTGATGAAACATTCGTAATTACGTACGGTACGCACTTCAAGGAGTCTGCAATCCACCGCAGGTGGATTACCTACCTAAAAACATACAGCGTGTCTCACGCATACAATACATACAAGCGTAGTGTCTCTCGGGTAATATATACAAGATGATCGATGAAAATTTTTAAGTTTTGAACATCATACACCGAATTTTAATAACAAATTGAATAAAGTTTGAATCCTATAGAGTTGGTACATATTTTAACGAGCAACGCAATGAACGGGATCAGCTATGATATATATACAATTAATGCATTTTTCAGTTCTTGAACTTATGCACATAAGTTATATTGGCTATTGCCAACTATTTCACCTGAGGTAATTTTTGCCCGGGCAACGCCGGGTGGGACAGCTATATAATATACAAGAAGATCTGATAAGTAGTTCTAGACAGTCGCGATAAGTCAACCATCGAAGCAAGTCGTTCGTTAATTGTCGCTCCGTATCTACGTTTTGCTATCGCCTTTTGTATAATGCCGGCGTCGTCTTCGGGCGGCGACGACAATCGTCCGCACGCTCCTAACAATTCAGTCGGTAAAATAAAAAAAGCATCAAATGCTTCCAGACCACACAACACGGATCAGGAATGGACCATTAAGACAAGTAAAAAGCATCTCAATCTAAGAAGGTATCAACTCCAACTAGCCCTATATCTCCCACTCTACAGCAGATTAAAAATAATCCACCAGTATTAAATATGCCCAACAATACATTCGATTACGACATTTCGTTATCTCATTCTACTAATGACACGGCCTCTAATTATATGAATATAGATATAGATTTATCGCATTCTACAACCGATCACGCTAATGTTCCCGTTTCCGCAAATACAACATACACCGCTGATATTTCAAACACTAATATAAATCACGATTCCAACGATATACAATCCTTACGTAATTCCGAACAACTTAATAAATTTTTCTCCGCGGATTATAACGGTCCGTTCACTACCATTGCGGAACATTCAGATATCAACCTAAAAATTGATCACTGGCACCCGTTAAAATATGCAAAAATTTTTTCCACCAATTTCATTGGCGTCAACAACATCAAACCAATTGGTCATAAAAAAATCAAAATCACCTTCAATACTAAAGTTTCAGCCAACAACTTTCTCACCTCCCCTCTACTCGCAAACATTGGATTTACAGCATATATTCCATCTACGCTTATCTACTCTTACGGAATTATCAGAGTTGATAGTTCCCTAACCGAAGAAGATTTCTGGGAAGGACTTGATAACACAGTCCGCGCTATTGCCTTCAAACGCATTTCAGTCAAAAAGGATAATGTCCTAACTCCTACTCGTGTCGTGGAAATAAAATTTTTATCCCCCAAAATCCCAGATGCCGTATCGATTTACAACGTCATTTTCAAAATTTCTTAGCGTCCGTTCTCCCATACAGTGCAATAACTGTTTGCGATTTGGCCACACGGCTAAATTCTGTCGCAGTAAATCCAAATGCAGCCACTGTGGCTTAAATGACCATTCATTAACTACTTGCCCTTCAATCAACGCAACAGATCCAGTTTGCATCTTCTGTAAACTCCCCCACCTCTCCACCGACCGGAATTGCCAAGAGTGGTCATTCCAAAGGGATGTTAAGAAAATTATGGCTACAGAAAACTTACCCTTCCGCGAAGCAGTCTCTCTCAAGAAAAATAATTACTCCTCAAGTGCATTTAGCTATTCAAATATTGTTAATAAACAGTCTGTGTTAAATCCTTCTCATCAAGTTCCGGATACCTCCACTAACTCTTTTCCCCCGTTAACCTCTCAATCACATTACCACCATACACCACATAGGAAATATAACAATCATTCTTCTCACTCTAAACAAAAACAATTTCACGTTCCCAACCAATCTAATTTTTCCCTACCAAATGGGCACTTCATAGATTATGCTAGTAAAAATCGGTCCCAGGATTCCAAACCTTCTCAAGTTGATCTAACTTGGGTCAATGCCTTCTGCATCAAACTCTCCGAATCCTTATCCAACTCCCCTAGCCTCTCTCCCTTATCTCCCTCTTCCCTTCAAAACTTAATTGAATCATCCCTTATGTCTTGTCTCTCGATTCCAAACATCTCCGTTATTTCTTCTAATGGTCAATATTCTACAATGGAATGTTCGTAGTCTTCCTGCAAGACTCCCTTCTATCCAACACCTCGTATCTTCCTATAATTGTTCCATTATACTTATCTCTGAGACTTGGTTACTTCCATCCCCCGTAATTGCCTTATTCCTCACTTTAATTTATTCAGACAAGATCGAGTCGATGGCTACGGGGGCGTCGCAATTGCCGCCCATACCTCACTTAATGTATCTTTAATAGAACTTAAACCCCCCTTAAAACAACTTCTCTTGGAAAATAATATCGATTTAATTGGTCTAAAAATAACAAATATTGACGGTTTACCTAATACATCATTCTGGTCCTGCTACAGTCCAAATGATTCACCTATCCCCTTTGAAGTATGGTACTCCCTCTTTCAACTCACAGATCACAACTCTTTCTTTACAGGTGACTTTAATGCCCATCACCCAGCCTGGGGTTCCACTACGTCCACCAGACGGGGTAACTTAATCTACGATGCGTTGAACTCTTCTAATCTTAATATACTTAATAATGGCTCACCTACGCATGTAGGCAGACCCAACTCAACCAATTCGTGTATTGATTTATCCTTATCCACTCCAAATTTATTCTGGCTTTCAACCTGGCGAATTATAGATGATCCTAACGGAAGTGATCATTTACCTATTATCATATCTGTCAATGTTACAAACCCTAACTCCTTACCAAATAACAGATCTACCTTACCCAATTATCTCTCCCCCAATCTCAAATTTAACCTCAATAAAGCTGACTGGCCCCTTTTTTCTCAACTCATCAATTCCTCTATCCCTCTTCTCAACACTTACACATGCCCATTAAAAGATTATGAACAGTTCACTCATATGATCTTAGATATTTCTAAGAAAACAATTCCTATCAAACATAATAACCTTAACAACTTCCCTCCCTCTCCCCCGTGGTGGAACTCCTCCTGTTCCGAAGCAGTTTCCAACCGCAAATCCTTATATAAAACCTTCATTCGCTCAGGCTCCGTTCAAGATTATCTTACTTATCGCAATGCCAGCGCTGCAACCACACGTCTCTTAAAAGAATCTAAAAGACTAGCTTGGAAACAATTTTGTATGAACCTCAACCCTTCTTCATCCATTCAATCTACCTGGACCACCGCTAAATGCTTTCGCAATAGTATTGTTACTCGCTCTCGTCCTCACAATGACAGTTGGTTCAATGATTTCTGTTGTAAAGTAGCACCATGTTATGTCCCTTCATCTTCTGAAGCCTTACATAATTCAATTTTGCCTGCCTCAAATACACTTACTAATCACATAATCTCCATGCCTATAACCTTAAGTGAGCTAAACGCCGCCATCGCCTCACGTAAATCAATCGCCTCCGGCCCTGACAACATTTCCCCTGTTATGCTCAAACACCTTCTTACTAATGCCGTCGAGTACCTCTTGAATATACTCAACAAAATTCTCCTCCTCAATAAATTCCTGACTCCTGGAAAGAGTTTATAGTCATACCTATTCCCAAAGCCAACTCTACCACTGCATTTAGGCCCATCGCCCTGTCCTCAGCGTTATGCAAAACCATGGAATTTATTCTAAAAAACCGCCTAGATTGGTGGCTCGAACATAACTCTATTCTCTCTGACAACCTATATGCTTTCAGAAAAGGAAGAGGCACACTTGATTGCCTCGCAAATTTTTCGAGTAAAATATACCAATCTTTTAACAACAAACATTTTTTACCTGCAGCTTTTATCGACATTCGTGGTGCCTTTGACTCTGTCCATATACCAACTCTCCTATCTCACCTTAATTCACTCCAACTACCCCCTATATTCATTAACCTTGTCTCCCTCCTGTTTTCACATAGAACTCTAAAATTCACATCCCCATACGGCTCTACAAACATACGCTCCACTTACACAGGTCTACCCCAAGGTAGCTGCCTAAGTCCCATTCTTTTTAATTTGTATATGAATTTCATTATTAAACAACTAAATACACTTGGACATGAGTGCCTAGTGTATGCTGATGATCTTGTCATATTCTCCTACAATCCAAATATCGATCTCGCTATTGACTCTTTAAACAATTCGCTCAATCTCCTACAAAACCTCCTATCTTCTTCCTTTTTCTCTGTAGCTCCCGAAAAATGTAAGGCCATGATTTTCACTAGAAGACGTTTCCTTCTCTCTTCAGATATCACTATAAATGATTTTCCAATCCCAATTGTCCAGAACATAAAGTATTTAGGACTAACACTAGACTCCAAACTACGCTGGGCTCCGCATCTTCAACATCTCATTAAATTTACCTCTCTTTGGGCCAATTTCCTTAGATCATTTCCAATACTTGGTGGGGATCACACCCCTCCACACTTTTAATAATTTACAAAGCTGTTATAAGGTCTAAACTTGACTATGGATGCTTTTTATCAGGCTCCGCATCCTATTCACATTGGAAAAAAATTAATAATCTCCAAAACTCCTGCCTTAAGTCAATTATTGGTGCCCTTAAATCTACCCCTAATGCGGCCGTTGAGATCGAGACGGCATGCCCCCCCTTTAATATCAGAAACAGATGGTTGGCTGGTAAATTTCTACTGAAAAACTTCTCCCTTCGTCATCCCACAATATTTAATTCCTTTCTTGACATATACTTCTCCTGGCGTTACGTTAAAAAATCTCTCCCAATTCTTGCCTCCACGGCATACTCCTTATCTTCAATCCGTGATTTTGTTATCAATTCTAAAATATTACCCTTATATGAAATTAATTATTTGGCTCTCTCTACTCACCTATAGTTCACACCAACAGACATTTTCTGAACTTTACTTCCAAGGCACTTAAATCTATATCACCCATCATCGTCAACAATCTTTTCTTAGACTACATTCAAAATAATTTTCCAAACTCCACCCTAATTTATACAGATGGTTCAGTTTCCCCTCTTTCGGCTGGTTACGCTTTTTTCATTCCTGACTACACACATCTCCATGTCTAATAATCTACCCTCTTCTGCTCCTCATTCACTACGGAATGCTTCGCAATATTAGAAGCCCTTTCGACCATCTGCTGCCCCCCCCCGCAGTTATCTTATCGTCTCCGATTCCTTATCATGTCTTCTTAGCCTCTCCTCCGATTTTTTCAATTCCCGTCCTTCTCCTATTTCCATTAGGATCAGGCAACTTCTATATGAACTTACCCTTTCAGATTTTATAGTTGAATTCCTTTGGGTGCCTGGCCACTCTGGTATAAAAGGAAATGAAATAGCGGACTCCATTGCAAAATCTACCTCCTCGTTCTGCTGTCCTTCTCCAACTCTAATTCCCTGGACCGATTTTTGTCCCTTATTAAAATACCATATTTATAATTTATGGTGCAACCAATGGAACAAACTAGCCCCCAATTATGCCTCTTGGTACAAAAATATCTCACCATCTATTCCCTCTCATCCTTGGTTTCACAACCTCAATTTAAATCGTAAAACAATTACCTCTTTTTCACGTCTGAGATTTGGACACACCTTACTACCTTCTCACTCTTATAAACTTTCTCTCAATGACTCTCCCTTATGTATGTTCCACGTTCACGATCCCATGATTTGCGATATCTCACACATACTTTTTCACTGTCCCTCTTTGGTTCCCGCGCAATACCCTCTTCACCCTAATCCACTCCTTTAATGTCAAACTCGACACTCAATCCATTCTCTCTTCACCAAATGTACCAATTATTACCTCACTTATATCCTTCATCAACCAGACTGGTTTAAAAATTTAATTTATCTGTAATATTATTTTTGTTGTTAATTTTGTTTTCTTATGTATTATTTATAATCATAATTGTCGAAGCTAATTGTTTACAAAGTTTCTTCTAATAAAAAAAAAAAAAAAAAAAAAAAAAAGTAGTTCTAGAGCTTAGTCTGTATAGTTATAGTCTCTGTATTTATATAGTTAGATATATATTAAATTAATGTTTGTAGGTAGATTAGACCTCTGGGAAGAAGATGGTTAATTTACAAAGGGTTTAATTTGTTTTTTTTTTATTCATCGGATTTTAGTACGGTTAGGTTAGGATAGGATTTTGTGTAAATTGATTATATTAATCCATCGTAGGTGGAATTAAGTAAAGACGACAAACTTGATATAACTTTGACACTTTAGAGTTAAATCATACACTTACGTATAAATAGCACGGCGAGTCCGCGATCTACCGCAGGTAGATTGCCTACCTGATAATGTACTGCTGCGAATCAGAATTTTTATTCCGGCAACGGAAAAGTTAAGATAAATTTTGAACACCATATACCGAATATTAAATAACAAATTGAACAAAATTTGAGTCATATAGAGTTAATACATTTAACGGGCAACGAAGTGCACGGGATCAGCTAGTGTTATATAATTTTTTAACTGATATATAATTAGTTATTGTTTAATGTCATATACGATATACTAGATGTAATTTTTTTTAAAGTTACCTTTTAATAAAATCTCTATATATAAGAGAAAGTATACTTTACCAATAATCAACGTAGGTTAGGTTAGGTTTTATTCCGGGCAACGGAAAAGTTAAGATAAATTTTGAACACCATATACCGAATATTAAATAACAAATTGAACAAAATTTGAGTCATATAGAGTTGATACATTTAACGGGCAACGAAGTGCACGGGATCAGCTAGTAATATTATATTAAAGAAGTGTTAGGTACATTGATAAATGTAATGATTATATTATGATTATATTTAATTATGTAAATCATAATAAAAAAGAATAATGTATTTAGTTGGTACGGGGCTTTTTTTTCTTATGACGGGGCTTTTTTTTCCAATGAATGTTGTCCGGGGCTTTTTTTTCCGGGGCTTTTTTTTCCTAGATTCGTTTAAACATTGATACCTGGTGCTATACAGTTTGTTGCCGATACAGTTGATAATTTTAATTCACCCAGAAAAGCCCGATAAACTTAACAATGTCTAATTCACATACACTTATGTTAGTATATTTCTCAAGTAGCATTTTTTATACACCATACAATTTTTAAAAAAATTTTACTCTTTTTGAACTAACTATATTAGGGATAAGACATTTCGGTGGAATTACATTGAAATAATTAGTTTTCTTTATTTACTGTCGTTTTAATAAATCCCATACATAATCGATAAAAATGATGATGATATACGGTTATCAACTACATTTGTTTTTAGAAACAAAAAGTTATTTTAGAACTCGTCACTATTGATCTGATTGTTATGACAATTGGATCTGTATTTTGGGACATAGCGAGTAAGAGGCAACTTGATATAACATTAAGTTCTATTGAAGTGTGCAAACATGTGAACATTGTGAACATCTAAAATTTCATACAGGTACAAACTAATAAGTTGTAGGTACACCTTAATTATTGGCATAGGTTAATATGAATTGTTTATTTTATATATAAAAGATATATTATTATATATATCATACACTTAACAGTTGTTTTCAAGCAACGGTTATTGCTAGATTTCAATGTTAATAGTAAAATTAAATCTTAATTAAAAAATACTCTGCTCAAAAATTTAAATCATTACTTTCTAAATACTTACTAAAAACATATTTTATTATTATAATGTTTTTAGAGTTTACTCATGTATTTTGTTTGTGTCTTGTTCTAAACAATTGGATCAAAAGTCACCTCCAGTTGTTATTACACATATCGTTTGTAAAATCGTAACTATTATACAAGATTTTTGACAAACGCTTTACCTGTCAGAATGGTTGGCATGAGCTGTGAATAAATATACACGTGTGTGAAGTTGGGGGACCAAAGCTAGGGGACTAATTTATTCTCGGACGACTAGTGATAAGACACCTTGTATGTTTTGTTGCATTTCATATAAGTTTAGGGGTGCCGTACTATTGCACTGAAACCGTCAAATAGATGTCACCCTATGTCACCCTATGTCACACAGTAATTGTTGTAAATAGTTTTAAAAGTATATAAATAAATTCTATTGGCGTCATTACCGCGATAATTATACCGAACATACTGACATCATAACATAATTACTAATGAATAATAATGGAAAGTTAGGTTATAAATTCAAAAAAGACTATACAATCTGACTCACGTTGTTCAGTTTACCTTTACATTAACTAATAAGAGTTTAAGAATTTGAAACATCGCGTTCTATGGAAACAGGTATGTAAAAATTACTGTCTACTGTACTGAATAGTTTAGCCATTGTTTGGAAAGTAAAGTCTTTTATTCATTATGTAAGTATGTAATACCTATGTCATATTCTGTTTCCCTATCCACACAGTGATGACTATATAGTCACCTGAGGCACTAATTACTGTATAATGATTTTTCTGTGGTATGTTTACATCACAGTTTATAGAACCATATTTATTGTAAATACATTAATACATTTGTAATTTAATATGAAAATGTAATGCTTAAGAACTATTCAACTATGTACAGAGACGCATTTAGACATTTTGCACCCCTGTGCAAAACAAATTAAGAGGCCTAAACCACAATATGAAAGACATACCTCTTAAATCGATTTTCCTCAAAAAACAACACATATCCCTATTAGTTTTATATAATTATGTATGTATCAGTAAGTATTATTACCAAGATGTTTTTGCATACTAC